>VXAK01027020.1:100938-116186 GCA_013399435.1 Arenaria interpres | reverse complement strand
AGTGAGGGGCCCAAAACTGAACACAGTACTCGAGGTGAGGCCTCACCAGTGCCGAGTACAGAGGCACGATGACTTCCCTACTCCTGCTGGCCACGCTATTTTTGATACGAGCCAGGATGCCATTGGCCCTCTTGGCCACCTGGGCACACTGCTGGCTCATGTTAAGCCGGCTGTCTACCAACACCCCCAGGTCCCTTTCCTCCGGGCAGCTTTCCAGCCACTCCTCCCCAAGTCTGTAGCGTTGCCTGGGGTTGTTGTGACCAAAATGCAGGACCCGGCACTTGGCCTTATTAAACCTCATCCCGTTGTCCTTGGCCCATTGATCCAGCCTGTCCAGATCTCTCTGTAGAGCCTTCCGACCCTCAAGCAGATCAACACTCCCACCTAGTTTGGTGTCATCTGCAAACTTACTGAGGGTGCATTCGATCCCCTTGTCCAGATCATCAATAAAGATATTGAACAAGACTGGCCCCAGAACTGAGCCCTGAGGGACACCACTGGTGACCGGCCGCCAACCAGATTTAGCTCCGTTAATCACAACTCGCTGGGTACGGCCATCCAGCCAGTTTTTTATCCAACGGAGGGTACACTTGTCTATGCCATGATTCACCAGTTTCTCCAGGAGAATGCCATGGGGGACAGTGTCAAAGGCCTTACCAAAGTCCAGGTAGACAACATCCACAGCCTTCCCCTCGTCGAGAAAGCGGGTCACATGGTCATAGAAAGAGATCAAGTTGGTTAGGCAGGAATCAAGTTGGTTAGGCAGGTTAGGCAGAGTCCTGGGACAAATGCACGCCCTGGATGGACCTTGTACAAAGAGTATTGTTTATTTTGCACCCTGCTTGGTCCAGGACCCTCCCACACGCTGCTGTCCCATCCAAGTGGTGCGAGGGCTTTCTCTTGCACTCCAGCTGTTTGTTTTATGCTCACTCCTTTGAAAGCTTGCTTTGCAGATGCTTCTAATTTAAGTCACTTTGTTCAAAATCTCAGCTGGAGATGTTTTGGCTCCCAGCTGAGTTGTGATTGGGTTTTGTTTCTTTTTTTTTTTTTTTTTAGCTGGATCACACCGTTTGAAGCAGTTGTTGAGTTTTGCAATTGGAGGACTACTGGGGAATGTGTTTCTGCACCTGCTTCCCGAAGCCTGGGCCTACACGTGCAGTGCAACGACAGGTATGAAAGTCTTATGTGCCTAGGAACTGTCCACGCTACACCTACTGCTACGTTTTTTAAGTCCTTTCCATCTTGAAAACACAAGACCAGTCAGGCTGGGTGAGCCCGAAAACTGGTCTACGCTGGTACTCTCTTTCAAAATGTTTAAAAGCAAATACCGAGGGAAGGATATAAGAACAATAAAAACACATGTAATACTTCATCTCTGTACTCTGCAGTCCTCCAAAGATTTTGAGATTGGAGGCTTCCTGGGTTGGCCGTGGTTTCTTTATGTTTAGTAACTAGCAATGGATTCCTTGTCTGTCAGCTTTTCCTGTCTTGCCTTGGACTCCTGTAAATCTCTGTTGATTTTCCTTTGTCCTTTCTGTAAGGAAAGCGAATGCTGCTTTAACCTGATGAGAAGTTATTAATGCGTCTGTGGTCTGGTACATGATCACATGCACCATCTCAGCTGGGGATGGTGGGTACTTTGATCTATGGGAGCCCAAACGTGTTGCCGTCTCAGTCTTTGCTCAAGGAAGTAATGGAAAATTGTTCATAGAGCCGTGACTAAGATGGGGGCGGGGAAGGAGCAGCGGGGGCAGGGAGAGAAAAAGGAAATGCAGGTGACACAAACCTGTGTTTGCCAGAGAACTAAACACTGTTTGGGTTGGGATAGAGCTTATGGTATCGGTGTATCTCCTTCACCCCCCAGATAACTAGGTCTGTTGAAACCTGTAGTGATTTTATCTCTCTGCTTCAGCAAACTGATAGCATAGAAGGCAAGTGCTGCTGCATCCCACCTGTTGAGAAACCAAGAAATCATTTCCCAGCTGAAAATGTGAGAGAGGGAAAAGGATGCCCTGGATTCCCCAGACTTGCTTGCACTTATGCCCTGGGATTTCAAATCTGCTGGGTCTTTGGTCCTGTCCTCTTCTTCCTTATGCACTGCCAGCAGAACCTGTTGTCCTTTTTTCCCCCCTTTCTGCAGTGGTTCCCAAATAACTCTGTCTTCCTGCTCTAGCTTGTTTGCTTCTGCCAGACTGTCCTGAAGCATAAAGGTTTCCTTGACCCATGTAAGCCCCATTACAGAGTCGTTCTGTTCTTCCACTGCAATGCAGTCTCCATTTCTGCAGCCAGGCTGAATGGATGATTATCTCACAAGCTTGGCTGTAATTGAAAAGAAAGTTTATAGCTTTGAGCTTAATAACTTGCTCAGGTGTGGCAGAAAGGGGAAGGTGAGTCTGTAGCTCCGCTCATGGCAGATTTCATGTCAGGGCTTGCTGCTCAGTAGATATAGCTGCAGGATTTTTGTTGCTGTAATCTTCACTTACCTCCAGAGCTCAGGAAAGTTCCCAGTGTTGTCAGGAAATATTCTGGGTTGCACTGTTGAAGCAAAAGGGGTGGGGGCTCTCACTCTGAGTGTCCCAAGATGGGGATATATGTTAGATCAAGAACGAGCGAGTTAAACTAACCTGCTGTGTGATGTATTTGCTCCTTTTTCCTACAGGACGTGTTCCATTGTCCTTTCTTGTTTTTTTTTGTCTTGGAACTGCTCATTAAACTGCCAGAGGTGGGGTGGGTTCACATGTGGGAAACACTGTGTACTTGATAATGACACAAAGATTTCTCTCTTGTTCCTCAGGAGAAGGGCAGAGCTTTCAGCAGCAGAAGCTTCTGGGTCTCTGGGTGATCATTGGTTTCCTGACTTTCCTCATTCTAGAGAAGATCTTCCTGGAGAAAGAAGAGAAGGAGTGCCCTGGTGTGGTAAGTTAGCAGCCAGAGGGGAGGGAGTGCTGTTACATTTTGAGCACTGTACTAAACACCGTATCTGCCCTATCTGACAGGCTCAGCAAATGATCCTGGAGCTGTGAGTAGCTTGTCAATGCCCTTTGGGAGCTTTTTGCCACTTCTTTGACACTGGGCTCTAGAAGAAGGTGTTTCATCTCCAGGCTTTGGTTTTGTGGTTTTACCTGAAATTTCTCACCTCTGGGCTGGGTTTGTTCTTGATGTGGTGTGTGTGGCAGAGCTCCCCTTTTATGGGGACTGGGAGCTGGAGCGTTCTGCAGATGAGACTCTTGCTCAAGTAAGCTTTAAGGGATGACAGCTTGCTGGTGCATGTTCCACTGAGCCATCGTGACTCACTCCTCTTCTGGGTCCTTAGTCAGGACAAAGGCCAGCCTTCTCTGGAAGGTGTTCTTTACTACCCGCTCTTCTTGGGTATGGCCTGGACCAGGTAATTTTCAGGTAATTTTGTGTGGTAGAAAAGGTTTATGGTTGGTGAGAAAATACTAAGTACAGAGGAGAGTCACCCACCTGGAAAGGGACAAGGTAGACGGAGGTACCAGAAGGTAATTTCAAGATAGGGGAGAGCAGCTAGTCCTCAGCACAACACCTAGCAGCAGTTCCTGTATTCAGTCCTTGCTGTGCCATGTCTTTTGAGAGGTGAATCTGCAGGTCAGGCACTGCATAAGAGCAATGAGGGGTTACTTTGCCTCAATGTGAGACTTTAAGGTCTGAAAGGAACTTAATCTTCTCATTTACAGAGAGACTGAAGTCTGAGGTGAACGTTTTGTTGTTTGGGATAATTCTCTAGACTTAGTAAAACTTTTTTCCCCCCATCCCCTACCCAGATGGAGCTGTATTTCTCTGGGCAGCAGCTGCCAGCAGGAGTGGCAGACTCAGTCCCTCCTCTTTCCAGTGGAACCTGGTTCATGCCAAGGGGCATGACTTCCAGGGGGCGTGACTCCAGTTCCTCCTCTCTGCTTTCCTGCTCTTGGGTGACTGGGGAAGTCTTTGTTCTTGTTGTCTCACAGTGCAGATGTCACAACAACACTCTCTGAAATCTGTCTCATTTCTGGCAGTTGTCCTTATTAAGCTGGGGTACCAAAGCTGCTGCTTTGCATTGTAAAGACAAAAGGATTAAGGGTGAAGATTGGATTTCTGAGCCTGATTCACGCTCATTCATCAATGACAAAAAGGCAGTGACAAGTTGTTTTCCCCTAATTTAGGGCTGTGATTCCAAAGCACCAGCTGGAAAGATTCCCAATGGAAGTGGCTACCCGCTGCCGAAGGTGGCAGGCCAATCCCAAAGAGCAGGAAAGGGTTCAACTCAGTGTAACGGCTCCTCTCTCCAGTCTTGTCCAAAAGACAACAGAATCAAGGTAAGAGACCCGCAAACTGACCTTCACATCTCTTTGGGGCACGTATTTTAATATTCAGTCAGAAGGATGAGTTGTCTGTGGAAAGAATCGTGCCTGAGTGAGGAACTCGGTGTTTAAATGACTTACGCTTAATTTTGCTCTGTCAAAGTGTCTGCCCGAGTCACAGCAGGGAGGGAATAACGAACTTGGGGAAAATCTGCACTGCAGCTTATGCAAAAGAGGCGAAGTCACTATTGTGAAGGCATAAGTCTGATGACGTGCATTTTGGCTGAATCCTGAGACCAAGTCTCATTTCACATTTTGTTACTCTATAACATATAGTAGTTACATTGTTATTTGCTTAAATTTTTCTGCCGTGATTTCTGCATTCTCTAGTGTCTGCATTGTACCAGTTGAGCTGCACGTTTCTATTTAAGGCACCTTTTGGAAGCGTTTTGCCAGTTGAAGCTGCCCACTGTAACACCTAGACGTTCAGTTTCTCACATTAGCAGTTTATCTGCTGGCAAAAAGGGCTTTTTGTCCACTTCTGCCTCCAGTCCTTGGCTTCCCATCACTTCTTTTGCACTGGACGTCATCTGACCCCACATTGAGCCTACTCAGGGAGCTAAACAGGCAAAGAATTATTTTTTTCTTTCCCCAACCCCAGGTTTATTTCTCTCCTAACTTCACTTCTTGAATTAGCTTGGCATGCAGATAGGCAGCCTGTAGTGATGGGATAAGGGAGATGAGCATGCCCACAGGATTGGAGGTGGAGGAGGAAAAGGAGTGCTGTGCCATTGGGCAGTGGCTAACCTTTCGATTGGCTTTGCTTTCAGTTTTATGTTACTCTCTTTGCACTGCAGAAACCCCTGTCTGGGTGAACATTACAAGCAGGAGGGTAAACAACTGCTTTGGTGAAGGAGGACCTATAATTTGAGTTTGAAAGCCCATAAGAATGTGGAAGATTGTAGGAGAGTAGCTATGAACAGAAAGTGTGGTTGCATGAACTAGCCCAAATCTGGACATGTGGTCAGTCAGAGGCTCTTCGGTCTTTCTATTTTAAATGTATTTTGCTGTAACTTTATAGCTCTTACTACGCAATGTGAAAGAAATGCTGAGGTCACTGGGTATTTTTGATATCTGTCGCATTCATGTAATCTGTACAGAACAGTGTACAAACTGCAAGGTGCTGCGTTGGCGTTTCTAGAGGTGACAGTGGTGAAGTAACCAGTATTACTGGGTTATGAAACATTGTGCCATTATTTTAGAAACGTTTATATAAGGAACTACAGACTTAGAGGATGGTTAGTCTACCACTGATTTCAAACAGAAATGAAACACTGATGCGGGACGCAATTGCTCAGGGCCTGGTCCTGATGTAAAAAATAATAATGTAATTAATGCTAATTGATACGATCTTAGGGAAGATAAATTCTTGCTAACCAGACATTTTTCTCAGCCTTTTATTCAGTCATAAGATCGTTTGATAGAGGTTATGATGCTGGAAAATGTATGAGACGTAACTTTCTCCCACATTTTAATAAAACTAGTACTGTACAAAATCAAATTTGCTAGTATTAGCTGTATTAAAAATCATTTATTCTATATTATATATACGATATTAAGCAGGGACTAGATCAAGGCAGCCCCCCTCAAATCTGTTCACTGAGGGTTTATGCTTTTTCTAAGTGGTTATTTATAAAACCAGTATATCTTCACATCTGCAGATAGTACTGTATGACTTAAATGGCACATTGTAACTGCATGAGGTCAGTGATACTGACTAAGCTGAGTAATTTCATCAAAAGAGCTGAATTTTAACAGGTTTTGGTACATGCAAATATTTAGGAAAGAATGCAGATCACATTTAGAAGATAGGGACAGATTCCAGGAAGTCAGTGCCTTGGAAAAAGGTATGAAAATCACAGTAGGAAATTGTTTGAACATGTTCTTCCATTATCGTGCTACAGCCAGAAGGATGGGTGAGTAGGAAGTAGTACATAAGAGAAGAGGCAAGTGTTCCTCTTTCTATATAGCAGTAACAAAACAGCTATCTGACTTTTTCCAGTCGTGTTATGCACAATATCTAAAATACTACTGATAATTTGTAAAGGTGTCAGGAAAGAGCTGAAATACTTATTTTAGGTTTACAGTACGTGATAAGAAGTGGGTTTCTTTAGCTCTGTAGATATGACAGATTAGGGGTGACTTAAAACATACGAATACCCGTGTAGAGACATACTAAATTTGAATAGTTAAAGCTATACCGAACTGTAGCAGAGTAGAAGTCAAAGACGACTCTAACTGGGGGTAACTTGCCAGTGGACCAACTTCCCTTAGAGACAGAGGAGATTCTTTGTCATTAGTGGGCTTTAACCTGTGATTTGAGCTACTTTGGAGAAAGTATGCTATACCTTAAGAAACAATGGGATTTGTGCAGAAATTGCATGAAATCGTTTCAGTTGTGTTACGTAGAAGGTCTAGACAACGGAGAGCCTTTCTAGCTTTAAAACCCTAACGTGTCTGCTCAGTCTTACAGACTTTTAAATATGTCAACTAGAAACTAATGAGTTAACTCGTGTAATTTTAACTTTCTACTTTCTGAGCGTATAATCTGAATATAATAATAGTCTTTCTGATAGGGGGGAGATTACCAAAACTACCAAGATATTCCTGCGTTGTTAGCCCGTTTCCTTAGGCAACAGCATAAGCAGTCATTCCATCTGTCTGTCCATCTGTTCTGCCCTTCATTTTCGATAACTTTTGAACCCGTAATTAATTTTACCTGAGTTCAAGAGAGGACAGAAGTCTTGAGGGTAATCAAAATTTCTGCAAGGTCCCTAAAAATCGGCGTGGCGGTAGAGGAGGAATGCAAACTAATGCCTTATTGAAAAACGGGTAGAACTTAACACCACGTTGCTGCTTGGCAGATCAGCAGGTAAGTCTCCCTGCCCCTACCTGGTGGGGAAGCGGCTGTGATGCAGCGCAGGGAGGGGAAGGAACACAAAGGGAAACCAGTGATGGCTGGAAGTCAGCGAAGTAGGTGCTTGCAAAGAAAAGAGAGAAAGCCGTAGCAAGCCAGACGTCTTTGGTTCTGTTACTCACTCTGCAACCTCCTTTTTTCCAGAGAAAAAAAAAAAGTGAAAGGTACTATTTAAACAAAGTCATCCTTCGGGGCTTAATGATTAGTGAGCTGTAATCAGTCATCCGTTGTACATACATATTAGAACTTCTGCTCTTCAGCTGCTGCTGTAATGATTGGTCCTAGCTTGAAAACTGCAGGTGGGAGCCTTCCTTTGCACCCATAGATCAGTTCTGTCCTGCATCGCAGCCTTTATTCCCTCAACAAGCAAAACCACTGTAGAGTACTTTTGTCTTGCTTATTCTTTTTTCTTCCCTGTGGCATACGGGGTCTTTGCTGATTTGTAGAAGTATGTTTTATTGCACAGTGACATTAATTCTGAAGCATGAACATAAACACTTCATCTGGCTCTGTGCTTTATGAGCAACGAGAATATCCTATTAGGAATTTGCAGAATGTAAATGTCAGAAGCTCATAACTGTCAAATCAACCCAATTTATTTCTGAGCACTCCAAGGCTTTGCTTCTTTCAATGACAGCTTTTGCCCAAGCCACTGACAGGAAAAAGTCATAATGTTTTAATCATGAAGTCTATTTTTTTCCCTATACGGTGGTATGGGAAAGCATTTTTTGTGTAAAACTTCTCTGAATAATTGTTACTCGCCTGTGGGGAAAATGCAATCACATAAAATCCCAACATGAAAAGGACACATTTTAGGCAGTTACATTTGACTGAAAATGAGGAATGAGAAGTAAAACCGCTGTGTTCATGGGTCTGCCTGCATGCATCCCTTTGTGTTCCCCTTCTTACAAAAATATGCAGGGAACTACTTCTGCATCCATTGTAGAGATGTTACATAGGTTATTACTTCAGCGTGATCTGTAGTTAGATTTTGCGGAATGCTTTATTTTCATATTTAATCATCAATGCACTTCTAAAAGGGTAGAGCCTATAAGGATGTCTTGGGATTGTGCAGTAGAAGTGTCCTGCAGAAAGGTGATGCTTTGGGGAGGAAGACTTGACAGAAAGCCTGACCTGAGCTGGGGGCTGCAGATGGCAGGAAGAAAAGGTGCCCCTGGCAGAGTTTGATAGAAACAGGGAAGAGCAGGAGACCAGAAGGGCTCGTGAAACCCAACAGCACTTGTGTTTTTCCAGCTGAACTTCGGCACCTGATGCTATGACGAAGTAAGGAGCCTCACAGTTTCTAGACAGTCTTTCCACTCACTGGATGCTGCCCTATATCTGGAGTTAGTGTATGCCAGCTTGGCTCTTGCAGTCCAGAGACAGCCTGAATATTGGCTAACACCTGGTTTGATAATAATTTAAACCGCAGTACCGTATAGCGAAATGCCGTATCTCAAGACCCACACACAGTAGTTTTTGTTAAATCTGAAGGAAATTTCCCAAAAACCTTTGAGCAAAAGATCTAGAGCGGTACCCTCATAAATCACTTTAGGTCAAATACTCAGAATTTGTCTGGAGATGACCATAGTTATCGTGATAGCCTAACGTGGACATGGACTTGTAAGGAAGGAAGCTGCTTTATGCTTATAATTTTTAAAAATGTGTTTATATGCAAATGCATATACATGCTCTCCAGCCTTCTAGTAGGTGGTTTTTTGGTGACTGTCATCACTATCTTCTCTTTTTATTCTTTGGTAAGGGAAAGCAAACCCACAAGCACAAGTGTTTTTTTAGTACAATGCTTGAAAATTTGTTTAGTTATAAAAAGCCATTTCAGCAGCATTTGTTCTGTTGCATTGTTCTTGCCAGCTTTTGAAGAGGAGCTATTTAACCATTGGATATTAAAGTACATGACTAGAAAACAAGGTCAGGTCATATTTGAAGCCAGTCACCTGTGTAGATTAGTGTTAGCTAAAATTGGTTTGATTTGGAATCAGATACATTATTCATTTTTGCTTTCTTCATTTTCCTTTCTCGTTTTCTGTTTCTAGAGCTCTTTGTCATTTGCATAAGATGATTATCCTAATCTCAGGCAGTACTTGCCTACCCTAAAACTTAGTTTACTCTAAAACTGAACATAACACTTAGTTTGTACTTGACCACTGACATAGTTTCAGATCTTCTCCAGAAGATCCAAAGACGTGCCGTGTCCTGACCTTTCCCGTCTGACCGTGACTCTGCATAACCTTTGTCTAAGCCATGCTCTTTCTTTTGTCTTGTTAAGTCTCTGCGTTTATCAGGGGCTCTTCCTTCTCTTTGCAGATTAGTGGATACCTCAATCTGCTGGCCAACACCATCGATAACTTCACACATGGCCTGGCAGTAGCAGCCAGCTTCCTGGTCAGCAGAAAGGTAAGGTTTCTGCCACCAGCTGTGTACTGAACTGGAGAGGCCTGTTCTCATCATGCAAAAAAGACCCCAAAGATGTGAGGAGTTCCTTCCTATTTTCTGGAAATTTCTGAGAAAATGGAGACAACAGTAAAGAGCAACCCTATCCTGACCCTTTGATGCAGAGCTTCAAACTTGGGACACGTTAGTCATTTGCACTGGCATTAGGGGAGGGGTTAGCTCATCTACCCTTCTGTCGAATAGTTCTAAACTCTGAGTGACAAATCTTGACTTAGAGAAAGGGGTCTTGACATGCTGATGAAAGTCTCATCTGTCAGAGCTGAGGGTAGTGTTTCCTAATCATCTTCTCTCCTCTGCTACAGGTTGGATTCCTAACCACAATGGCCATTCTCCTGCATGAAATCCCACATGAGGTGAGACGGGCTTTGTATCCTGCCATAATAAGAGATTACAAGGGTGCTTCATCTACTAAGCGGAGGGCTGTGTCTGGTTATCATTCTCTTGTCCTTTTAAAAGCTGCTGTCTCTGGGAGACTGGCAACATGGAAAACCAGAAACAGTCTTGAAGCACTGGTCTTGTGACTGAGAATGTCCGTATTCGTTAACTGTCAGCTCTTGGTTTTCTTAGGTTGGAGACTTTGCAATCCTCCTTCGGGCTGGCTTTGACCGCTGGAGTGCAGCCAAGATGCAGCTTTCCACAGCTCTGGGGGGGATTCTAGGAGCCTGCTTTGCAATATGTGCTCAGTCACCGAAAGGAGCAGGTAAGGCTCCCTGGGACCTCTGTAGGAATGGGAGGGTGGGGCCTGTCATCCCCATGTGTGCATCTTCTTTGCCTTCTTTGTCCTCTCCCGTGTCTTTGTCTCTGTAATAACAAAAGCTTTCTGTATTTGTGCAGGGGAAACGGTAGCCTGGATCCTTCCTTTCACTTCCGGAGGATTTCTGTATATTGCCTTGGTAAATGTCGTGCCTGATCTCCTCGAGGAAAAGAACCCTTGGTAAGTGCTCCCTCCTGTTCTGCTGCAGCAGTTCCTGCTGCCAGAGAGTGGGGATATAACCCTTTTCCATGCCTGGTCTGGGAGCACATGAATGCCAGCTTTCCAGATCCCACGGGCAAGGCTGGAATCTAGGTAGACTGCTGCACCAGCTGTTGCATTTGTGGGGCTGCAAAGACCCTATAAAACATGAGAACCTTCAGCTGGGTCAGTCCCAAAGATTGTGCTAGAGCCATATGTAGCACGACCAGCTAGAGCGGGTTGCTTAGAAACAAGTCCAGTAAGGTGACTCGTTCTCCAGTCTTGTCAGCTTCTGTTGTGTAGTGGTTTAGGGGCTGTCTGAACCAGGGCCCCATCGAGGTGTGTGTGTCTGATAACCACATGTCAACCTATCCATCACATACTTGTCCTTTTTTAACCCTATCCATTATTTTGGGCTTCTGCGATCTGCCTTCTGCAGCAAGTTTGCATGGTTTGACCGCAGTGTGTTAAATGATGCTTCTTATTATTGAGGGCTTTTTTTCTTGCTTATTAATTTTTATTAGATGCTGCTGTGTTGCTGTGTGAGTAGAAAATAATAGTTTTCTTCTCTGTATCATTCAGCATTTCATAGTCTGTTATTATATACCACCTCAGTCATCTGTCTTCTACACTGGTATATATATTCCGGTATATTTGGCCTCCCCTCATTTTTAGTATTCTAGTTTTTTGCAGCCTGATTAAGGCTGTAGCGGGTCCAAATCCAGCTGTACCACAGTAAAGGCCTCTCAGATCTGCTGGCAGAGCTGCCCCTGAACGTTCCCTCCTGTTTCAGTTGTAATGAGATAGGTAACTTCAGTGGTTCAGTAGCCAAGAAGCCTTGGCTCAGCTAGTTCATTTTGACTAAAACAGTTAACAAAGCACTCAAAAAAACAGCTCCACAGTTATATCTGAAGAGGCAGGAGCCTCTGGTGGAGAAATGTTACCAATGGGGATCTTGCCTTTGGATTGGTAACCTCTTGGTAGTGCCTTCACACAGCTGGTGTGTTCTCCATGCTGGTAGGTTTGGAAGGGCAAAGAACAAACCGTTCACGAACCTATCGGGCTTGGTCTGTGGCTCTTCCTAATTTTGCTGTTTCTTTCCCAGGAACTCCCTGCAGCAAATTCTGCTCCTGTGTACAGGCATTACAGTCATGGTGCTACTCTCGCTCACAACTGAGTGACCTCTGCGCAGACCTCATGATGCCTCCCAGAGCCACCACAGTGACTCTGAGCTGTTACAAAGCAATAAGGAACACTAATGTTACTTCCTATGTGTGAGTGTGCGGATCTGGCTGCTAGTATGAGAAGCAGGTGAGAAAGAGGTCTGGGTGTGCAAGACTTCATTCCCTGGCTCTCCTATCCCTGTTCTGCTAAAATCCACACATTGGGTCTTCTGGGGTTTTTTTGTTAGTTTGGGGTTTTTTTGTTTTTTTTTTGTTTTTTTTTTACGGAGCAAAAGATAACAGTGAGCAGAAACGAACTGAACAACTGCTCCACAGCAAATGGACAATGTTTCGTTCTGTTCGTTCTGATGGAACTGCACCTCCCAAGCTCTTGTGTGAAAACAACAGAGGCGATTCCTGTAGCTGATGAAGAGGAAGCACTTTTACTACCACTCTAATGGCTGGAGGCAGAACAAGAATGGCAAAGAAACAATAAGCTAACAGCTTTAGCCAGAGCTCCCTGCCCACGCGAAGTTACGGTGCTATGAGATAGAGGGGAAAAGACCCTTTCCAAGTTGATCTCCAGCTTTTCATTGACATCACTTGTTCCTAAAGATAGTATTAGCCTCAGCAGTCCACCTCTTTGGTCTATTTTGTATTTGTTTATGCTGAAATCGAGCCAAAAGCTTGAGGCACTTAAGGATAGGTCACTACAATTAAATGGCTCAGCTTGGAGATTACTTGCCTCAGCCCAAACCACTCCAATAGCCAGCACGCCTAACTGTTTATCTGAAAAGCAGTCAGGAAATGTTTCTTCTGTTGCCATACTACCAGCTCACCTACGCCTGGAAGGAAGGCCACGTGGCTGTTGTGACTGAGCTCCCTCTCTTCATACCCATCAGCTGAACATGGCTCTCAGCCCGCTTTCGAGACCCAACTCCCCCACCCTCTGCCCCACGCCAAAGTTGCGGAGCTCTCTTGAGGTGTAGCATGTTAGCCCTGCCTGGCACACTACAGCAGCCCTAGGCTGCCATGGCAGAGGTCTAAGCAGTTTGGGCAACAGTTGAATGCTACAACCTGGTCAGGAGCCGATGACCCACAGGTAGCTTTTCCTCTGTCGAGTGTAGACTATTTAAGAGCGTGCTATAACCAAAAATATCGATGGTGGCCTATTTTCGGGCTTCTTACCTCACGGTGGAGTTAGTTTGTTGGGGACAAAGGGATAAGAAGTAATGCTGACAGCCTTTAAAGGAAGGGGCACAGCAGGAAATAATGCTGAAGGGAGGGTGAAGTGGGAAGGGTGAAACTTGTGGTGAAAAGATTTTAAAAAACAGGTCTAGAAAAGCTATGTGCTAAGTAAGGAGAGAAAGGGATATGAAAGGGTGACAGTAAGTATGCTTTAAGAGGAGTTTTCTGTTGGGATAAATTTTTTGGCGATTTGAGACCAGTAAAAATAAATTTCATTTCTAGTGCTTTCCCACATCCCAGCTCCCAGGGCTGACCAGGCCAGTGTTCCCCGGGGATATTTTGTTGCCACAGAGACGTGCACAATTTCTAGATCGTCCCTTCTGCAGAGCGTATCCTCGCTTTGCTTAAATCTGTTTAAAACCGGGTCTAATTGAACTAGCGGAGTCATTGGACACAAAATGGGTGCCAGAGTGCGTGTTGCACCAACTCGGCTCTCTTTTAAACAGCTTTGATAAATCAGTACGGCTCTCCAGTCTGCACAGGGCCTTATCGAGAGGGCTCGTCCCTGGAGAGGGCGATTCGGGTCAGAGCAATGGGGCAGGTATGCTGCCCACGGCAGAGGCATTTAATTCCCTAAGAGATTCCTGAACTGTTGACACAGTTCTTTTTTTATGACAGCTCCTGTCCTACTTTTCAGAGAGCGCCGGAGAGCTTGTGCTTGCAGTTCTCTCTGCCCAGGAACTGCTGTTTAAAATTTTTTTCAGCTTTCCTTACCCCAGGCTTACATCGGTAACCAGTTTCACTGCAACAACAAGGGAGGCTTAGTGCAATGTTTTTATTCCTCTTTACAAAATTGCCTTCCTTTGCCAATTTACTCCCTCTATCATTCAGTTGTCACGAAGGTAGCATCCGCTTCCTGCTTTCCTGGAAGGAGGATTAATCCAGCTGGGGAATGTGCTAAACCCTCTAGTTCTAGCTTTGGAGAGTTTTTTCCATCCTTCCCCACTCCCCTTTCCCCAAGGACTGAAGCAGAAGCGGACCATGTAGTAGGGCTCTGGAGGAAGCAGGTTTGCACAGAAGGATGTGCCTGCTGTTTCCCAAGGTGGCTTTCTCGGAATGAGGTTGGCATTTAAGTTGAGGCCTTGCCAGGTGAGTGCCCGTGAGTTGGCCTTGTTGCATCAGCGCTGAGCCTTGCCAAGACTGAAAGCCACAGTCAGGGTTTTGTGCTCAGCGTTCAGGAATGTGAAGTGGATGACACTGAAGAAAGAATTCCTGAGTTGTTTTTCTTGGCTGCTCCCACGGGCCCGGACAGTCTGCGGTTCTTGGGAAGATACCCTGGAGCTTGCACAGGGCTTGCGGGAGGGAGAGGCTGGTTAGTTTTCCACTACATCAGACCTGGGGCTGAGGATGGAGAGCCTTGGGAGGAAATGGAGCGTCACTCCACCACATTTGTCACTTTTGGAAATGCAGAGAGAATTGTATTTTCTAGCTCTATTTTTTCAGCTGCTCTTATGCATTTTCCCCCTTCATCTGTATTGGTCTGCTCTGCATGGAGACAATAGAGATGAAATAAATGGTTTTCCATGTGGGTTTGTGGTTGTTTTGTTGAAGCTACTACTTCTCTTTGAATTACAAATTCAATTCAAATTTCATTTGAATTGCAGAGCGATATCTCTGGGTTAGTGTAGAGAAGTCTGGGCTCTGTCTTGTCCTCCTTTCTACTCCTCAGACGTTCACAATTGAAAGAAAAGGTTCTGATCCGGTTCCCTGTTCCTGCCGTGGTGTGGGCCAGGAGCCCTGTGGTCTGATCATAATTCTTGGCTGCTGGTCTGGGTTCCCTGGAAAGCATCACCAGATGAATTGCTCCTCTTTGAGGGGAGAGCTTGCATGGTAACTGACTGTCCGGAGAGTTTTGCAACCGTATTTTGTTGTGATCAGGTGTTTGGTTTTTTTTTCAATCTAAAAAACTCGGCCTATCTGGTATGAGAGAACATGAAGCTGGGTACCTGCCGCATGGGACGAAGGCGCACTCATCAAACGTATGTTAAGAATTGCCCAGAAAGGACTAAAAAGGGTTTTCTCTACCCTTCAAAAAACACAGGTGCAGAGCACATTTATCACCCTCTTCCTTTGTGCCCTTGTAGCCAAGAAGGCCAATGGCATCCTGGGGGCGCATCAGGAAGAGTGTGACCAGCAGG
>VXAK01027020.1:82941-94621 GCA_013399435.1 Arenaria interpres | reverse complement strand
TCCCTGGAGATATTCAAGGTGAGGCTCGACGAGGCCCTGGGCAACCTGGTCTAGTTGGGGGTGTCCCTGCCGACTGTGGGGAGGTCGGACTAGATGACCTTTGGAGGTCCCTTCCGGCCTGGACAATTCTATGATTCTATGATTTATCTACTGCTATTAATACAAAGCAGTTCTGTGGAAACTGTTCTTTATAAAAGAACATTGAGCATTTTAACTGGCGATGCATATGCATGCATACATTTATATATCTAAGATATATATATATTTAAAATATAAAATATATTCACTTCATATATTTAAAAGGAAAAAGCAGGAGTCAAAAACGTAGCATGAAACTGAGAGGTGGGGAACGTTTAAATGTAAGAGGGGAACGATGTGTGAGATTTTTCTTAAAATGCAAAATCAGTATTTTGGAACTGTGAAAAAATAGATAGTTTCATTTTTAAAATACAGTCAGGAAGGCAAAAGAAGAAATAACATACAATCCAGAAGGGGAAAATGGAGATAAGCAATTAGTAAAAGATAGCAGCCAAAGGATTGAAACGCTTGGTGGGGAAACGAAGAGGATCTGTGTGTGTCGGGAGGGACTCTTCGCGTGTAAGAACTTGAGCACTACCATCGGCTTGTAGAGCCTGTGCTGTGTGGCTCACGCTGGGGAGCTGATGCTGCCACAGAGACCTTTTGCATGGAGAGTTCTTAACTCGGGAGGTCTGGCAGGGTGTTATTGTGTGCTGTTTAGTGGTCTTTTCGATTAATGTGGAAAAAAAAGTGTTGCTTACAAAGTGATGACAGTAGAAACTGATTAATTAGGAAAGATCCACTCTAATAGGCCGCTTTGGATAAGTGGGTGGGTTCATTTGAACAGCATGCATTTTAACACCAGTAAATTGAAGACATTAAAAAAGAAAAGGTTCATCACTGTTCATAAACTGGAGATTTTATTGCTTTTCAAGCTTGCTCTGAAAAGACCGTGGGGTGGGACTGGTACGTCTCACATATACTGGGCAGAAATGACTTCTTAGTGGCATGATGTAGCTGAGAAAGTGGGAAGAACCACTGGATGCTTGAGCAGAGGAACACAACAGTTTGTGGCAGTAATGAGGCCCTTGAGAGGAAAACTGCTCAGTCCTCCTCGTGCCTGTATCTCCTGTCCTTTCCAACTGATGATAAATTGAAGGAGATACAGGAACAACTGTGAGGTCTGTAGAGCATCTGTAACAGTGGCATATTTAATAAACTCAATCCTTTTGGTCATGGCCATTGGAAGTATGATCTGTTGGTAAATATGATCTGTAGGAGTTATCACGGTGTTTTAAAGGAAAGCTGATTCACTAGATTTGGGTGGTGACGTGGACAGAGTGATCCCATAGCTGTGATGCTTTCCATAATCTTGGGCAGAAATGGTAGGAATAGGCCAGGGAGCTTCAGTGGCCATTTGGTCCTGGAGCATGAGGGAGGGGAGGGCCAGACCTCGTGTGGCAGCTCAGCGTTAACGACCCGTGGCTGCTCCCTGACCCCGCTCATGGTGAGAAGGAGAGGGTCTCTCCCAGGTGTGAAAGTTTGCCTTAGAGCCAAACTGCTCTGCGACAGGACTGGGCCAGGTGGCAGGACTGAAAATGAGAACCCCTCCATTTCTCCCTCATAGTGCTGGCACACAGGCAGCACAGAGAAGAAAACTTGCACGATTCAAAGTAAGAGAGAGATGAGAACTAAAGCGGGAGAAAGTCGCGGTGTGCTGAGCCCGGGATTACAAACTGAACGTGTCACAGCAGGCCTGGGCCTGGGTCTCCAGGTGTCTGGCAGCCAAGGGACCTGCGTTCTGCCTGGGTATCTGGAGCTCCAGAAATTCTTCCCAGCCAACGTCCTCTGATCTTTCCCAGCCTTCGTGTTCAGTCGGGAGAAAGGACTCATCCAGGGACACTCACAGGTAGTGTCCCAAAGGTTGTGAGAAGGTGCGGGAGAGGAACCTGTCTGCGGCTGCAATCCTGAGGGGCGAAATAAACCGCATGGAGGACAAGGTGTGAGGAAACAATGTTTGCCATGGGAGGGCACGGGCATGTAGCTCAGCCGTGAAAGTGTCGGTGTGACACTGCCGGATGCAGTTCATTGCTTCTTATGTTTATTTTTTAATCAAGAAAATTGCACATGCGGTGCAACTTTCGTGGTGTTCTTTGAAGGCCCTAAGAGATGCTAGGATCAGGCTGTCTGTGACACCTTTTTCTTGGATGTGTGCTTTATGGTGAGCGAAAGACACGAGCACCTGCCCCCTTCTGTCCTGTATTCTCAACGTACTTGTGTGCCAGAAAAGACAAGGCTCGCTTACTTGTTCACCGCATGACTCCATTCTATTCAAGCTCTTGCCTGAAGGCAAAGTTGTTCGTTTTGGCAGGCTTTCTTATGGTACTTGTGTGAGCCTGTTATAAATGAAAGTGAAATCATTTTCCTAACAGGTTTCTGAAATGGAGGGCAGGATGCTGCCCCTATTTTATAGACCGTCATTTAAGGTATGTAAGGGCTTAGGACAAAGGACTTACTGGAGTACCTTTGAAATACCTTTGACTTTGCAATAATTTTGAGATCGCAAACCTGATTTTTTAATTCTTTTTTTTCTTGAGTTCTTAGAGAACAAGGTGTTATATCACTCTCAATGCAGCCCCGTGGAGTACCTGCCTGTATCTGAGTGCAGAGCGTCTCTGCAAATCATAGACTCACTCAGAAAACGGGAAGCCTGAACTAGTGAGTGCTGAGGATTGCCTGGGTTCATGTTATAATTTTCTGGGAGAAAGTAGGTAGGTGTTCAGCTGAGAGATCACCCTCACTGCTTCCCTAATCCCCTGACTCTCTTGCCTACCTGTTTCAGCTTTTCTAGCAGACCTACAGCGAGAGGCCTCCTTTGTTTTGCCTGGGGTGGCTCACACCAGAGCAGGTCCAGCCTGTGCTCTCAGAGAAACAGGAATCTTACTGGAAAAAAATGGCTTGTGATGGTGTAATCAAAGGCTGTGACCAAGCCCATGGATTAGAGGTCAGCACTGAACACAAACCCTAAAATTCGCTAACTCCTGAGCTCTTTGTTTTGCAAACTTGCCGTTTTAATGTAATTTTATGTGCTACCCACATAAAATTAGCACTTTGAATTCTGGGGAAGAAAGGATTAGGGGTAAAGGTTTTAAATCAGAGGCCGAATGAATTGGTATTTGAAAACTTCTCGATAACCCAGTTTGTGTAAGAAGGTGGAAAGGCTTTACTTTCAGTGTACGTGTGAGCTCTTGTAATCATACGGAGCAAAGATTTTCTCAGGGACATTTTAGCTGAGGAGTCCATAGCTTTGATCCTATGGGATGTACATCTCTAGTCTTTGATTTTTCTTTAATGAGCTATAAAAGTAGTAATCCTTGCTTTTATATAAAGTACTGCTTCGTATGTAGTACTTTTAGAATCAGAATATGCAAGTGTATCATCTTACTTTTAGTGAATCCACTGCATTGTAATCTAAAATCTGATGTTATCAGTTTGTAGCATATATTTCTCAACAAGACATGTAAATGCTATCAATATTAAAACTGAATCCAGTCAACAGTTATAGGTGAAATTTAATTAGATACTGTTAATTAGATACTGATCTGCTGCATATGGCCTAAACTCCTAATTCAGATGTTTACAGAGCTTTTGCAAATGAACTGGCGCTCGCTGTTACTGGGCTGTTTTCTGATCCATTTGCTCAGGCAGCGCCACAGGTTTGTTGTGAAATAACCTCAAAGAGGAGGCGAACGGCTGAAGGTGAAGGGCAGCGACTCGCTGTACGTGTGTGGGGGTGTCGGGGGGGCGGCAGGCACCCGCAGCAGGGGAAGGGGGTGGTGGGAAGCACAGCCGAGGACGGGGTCCTGCTTGAGATGGTTTCCTGCTCAGAGGTTTTTGGAACTCTAGCTTTGATTTTTTCCCTTTTGGGGCGTGTTCTTTACACGTCTGTTCCACTCAGTAATAAATGTCACTGTTTTGTTAATGTGGGGAGATTCAGACCAGCTTTCCCTCCCCAGCCTGATGGCTGGAACTGGCTGGGCCTCTTGCGTGAAACTCCTAATCTTGTGGAGCCGGGACTTGGTCTTTGCAAGTCCTTGCAGGAACCGGGTCAGTACAGTCCCAGTGAATGTTGTTAGAGAGCAAAATCATGCTTCCCATTGCTGTAGGAGCAACACAAAAGCCCATTTCTTCTCCTGGGTTTTCTAATGTCTTTTGAAAAGCTGATCGCTGAGCCTGCAGCTCCCTGCTAGTGATTGTTCACCAGTTTAATCAGCTCACTGGCCAACTGGTTGTTTCTGAATGGTTCTTCTGCCCAGCATTCAAATAGCAGTAATGACCCTCTAGCTGTTGTTTAAGGGGAACCCTTTGTACTTATTTAGCTCTTTTACCTTTCTGGCTATTCTCTTCCACCCCACCATCCACATTTATTCTCCCCCGCCCTCAGCTTTACTTATAACAGGGAGGGCAAGGTGCCCTCCTCTCCCTCCACCCCCCAGTATCTTCTCTATTACTGGATGATTTCTAAACTAAAAATCCCATTCCAGAAGAGCATGCATCTAGGTTCGCATTTGTTTCTGGGGTACACTTTAATTTAAACTATAACGGAAACAAGCCTACTGGGGTACTAGTGTTTAGCAAAAGGAAAGCAAAGAGCCAATGGAGTGAATTCAGACTCTTCTCCCATGCAGTTCACTTCCCAGCATTCATTCAAAATTTTCTGAGTGATTCAACTCCTGTCTTCTTAGAGACAAAGCAGTCCTGTTGGTACTCAACCACATTCTTTTCTCCTCAGCCATCCCAGAGATATCATACCTGTTCCTCTAGGAACCTTCTGGAGCCGTTTTTTTGCTGACTCTTGGTCCTGTTTACCTCCAGCTGTGCCGTCCTGGAGCCTGCCTGGGTCAGCACCTTGCTCCCTCTTGGCTGGTGTTTCTTTGTAGCAAGGCTCTCTCCCCTTCCTAATCCCCAAAGCCTTTGAAGGAAACAGCTCTTTTTTGGTCGTGTTTGCTCCGTTACTGAACTAAGCCTTCCCCTGGGTAGCTCTGCTGGGCCAGGCAACTCAGCAGCAACTGCAGGGCACAGGGGTTTCACGCTGTTTCACGCTGATGTCTCTGTTTTTTCACAGGGGTTATTCAGCGCTGCACTGCTGTGAAGTACCACTACACCTCCAGCTCGCTGCCTCGCAACTTACCCATCAACATCACAAACACCATCCGGCAGGACGAGTGGCACGCGCTCCGTAAGTAGCCGCAGCAGCAAACAGGACTCGGGGTGACTGAATGCTTCGGTGCAAGGCCACGCGAGGGCTCTACCTCAGCTGGCCCTCGCCGGGCTCCAAGAGTAAATATGTATTCAGTAGTGAGGAAGGGCAAGCAGCTGAGAGTGTAACTGGAAGGGGACGTGAGCTTTGGAGGGGCTCAAGCAGTGAATTCCCGAATACAGGCATGTGTGTTGCGAGGTGTAATCAGATTCTGGGTTTGGGGACGGAGAGTTCCTAGCAAAGAGACAGACAATTCCAGCAAAGGTGCTGCATTACTGTATAGTCTCTATAGATCTCGTTGCGTTTTCCTGCGCACACCAGTGACCCTGGAACCAGCTCTTTCAGGCATCAGCTCAGTTTGTCTTTGCAACCTCCTGTTACCAGCTCCTGGCCTACAAGCTGCCTCATGCCCGAGTCCTTCCCGCACAGGTGACTGACCAGTAGCCTGTCACAGAGAATGATTTAATCCGTTTTTTCTGCTCCTGCTTCTCTCTCTGTTTGTTTCTGGTTCTCTTGCCTCACATCATTCTGCCTAACCCTTGGCATGTGAGCCTCAGTGCTGAGGAAATCCAGCTGGAGACGGAACCGGGAGGAGACGAGAACAGCACTTGTATTACGGATGACAAAGTGCCGTTCGTATCACTGGTGCCCAAGCTTCTTTTTTTTCCCCTGAGTTTGTTCCTGGAGTTGTTCCCATCATACTGCATTGATCTGCTGTCTGCTTCTGTCCTCCTCCTATTCTTCTTTTCAGAAGCTGCCTTCCATGCACTAGTCCTTTACTTCTCTTCAGTGTGCCCTCACTAATTTTATTTCTATTTTCAGGAGACGCTCACCCAACAAATTCCATCCCAAAGAAACCCCAACAACAAACCCTTGCAGTACTAACATTTACAAACCGTTGCTGAGTTCATAATGCACTCCTGCTGTCCCATGTTGGGGAGCATTTGGCCAGTGTTCCTCTTGATCAGGGCAGAAATGCTCTCTAGTTGTACAGCGCCCAGCAAAGGGGAGTCAAGTTAGCTGGGTGTAATGGGCAAACCGTCTACCTCAGAGAAGCTTCAGGAGGAGTAGTTCATGGGTGGAGTGTGAACTTTAGAACCAGCAAATCTAAAGCTGTCTGGGCTCTCCCCTGGCTGTCTTGTCTGGGTGCCACCATCTTCATGTCTTCTTTCTTGCCCTTCTCCTTTCTCTTTCCTCAGATCTGCGGAGGATGACGGCTGGCTTCATTGGCATGGCAGTCTCCATCATCCTGTTTGGGTGGATCATTGGCGTGCTGGGCTGCTGCAAACAGCAGGAGCTCATGCAGTATGTGGCTGGGCTGCTCTTCCTAATGGGAGGTGAGAGCCTTTCGCTTCTACTCCTGGAGTCACCATGGTCACTGTTGCTGCCTGGGGAGGTGCTCTTAGAAGTCAAGTTGCCCCACAGCGCACCGCAGTTCCCTAGTGCAGAGAGCCATTTGCAGCTTTCTTTTTAGACCCAAGCCTTCTGCTCGGGAGAGCCGGTGCGTAGCTCCACGAGGAGCACACTCCTTGTGCCTGCTCCAAGCGTGCGTCAGACAGCTCAGCTCAGTTTGCCCCAGGGAATCTTAAGAAACAAACAAGCAAATCAATGTAGAGCACCTTTCTGCCGCTCAAAGACGTTTATGTCTTTGGGTAACAATGAAGTCCGACCTCAGCCCAGCCTGGAGAACATGGGCCCAGTGGTAAGGACATGAGCTCAGTGCTTGCTGGGGGTGTTACGTCTGTTCTTCCTGCCTGGGAGCAGACTTTCTGCAGGGCCAAAGGTTTCTCTGAACTTCAGTATTTTTTTTCAGCTTTTTTTCAGGCAGTATTTCGTCTTTATTTGAAAGTAACAAAAAATCCACCAAAAAGGTGGGCTACTGAGATGCTACAAGGATGGGAGGAGGAGGTCGGGGTGGGGGGGTTCTCCTGAATTGCAAGCAGTGAAGAGGCAACTTTCAAGTATGAAAAATGAGGCGCCACTGAAAAGGCAGAGCTGGTCGCCTAGAAGCGAGCCTTCTCGAGGAGTGTTTTTGGGGAGCTGCACAAACAAGTACTGCTGACACTGCGTGACGCTAGAGAGGCTGGCAGTTAGGCTTGTGCTGTCCTTGGCCATCTTACGTGCTGCTTAACTGCAGCTTCCTTTGGGAACAGGTTCATTTCTTTATTGCACAGCAGTGAGAGAGTAAAGCGTTACAAGACGTGGAACGGGTCAGCTGGGTCCCCTTCGAGTGCTTCTGCACTTACAGTAAGAGCTGCCATTCGTACTTAGACACAGATCCAGAGCTGGCGAGAATAAAACGATCACCTCAGCCTTGAGTCTAGTGTCCTAATGTATATTAGACACACTGGAGTGACTCGTGGTATAAGTTTCTTCAGCTTTTTGTTGCTCCTCTCTATAGGTGCGTGTTGAGTGTGCAGCAGATGGCACAAACCTGGCCATGTCCCATGGGGATAAGCTCCAGGTGGTAGGAAGCTGGGTGTCCCTAGTAGGAACCAAGCCGTGCTGCAGCTATTTACCTTCCGTAGGAGCGACTGCCCAAGTGCTGTCCCCAGGCTGCTGACTGGGAAATAAGTAAAGACTTGGGAGACTCGAAGCGTGATAAGTTACACATGACTGAGTTCAAAATAGCATCAGAGGGAGCTGAAGCAATATTGGTTATTTGTGAAGAAATGATTTAACCTGTAGTCCTATGTATTTTGCCTTATTTTCCTCCCCTGCCATGTAAGAGTGACTGGTAGGATTACAGAAAAAAAAAGGGGGGGGACACACGATGGTAATTCTTGATTTTGAAAATTCATGGCTTTGAAAACACCTTGGGGGGGAAAGAAAAAAACCGCCGCAGTGTATAATTAACCTTTCTGAGGGCAGCGTAGAACCCTCTTGCTTTTCTCCTGCAGGTACATGCTGCATCATCTCCCTCTGCACATGCGTAGCTGGGATCAACTTTGAGCTGTCCCGCTATCCTCGCTACGTCTATGGGCTGCCAGAGGACATCAGTCATGGCTATGGCTGGTCCATGTTCTGTGCCTGGGGAGGCCTGGGCCTCACCCTGCTGGCTGGGTTCCTCTGCACCTTGGCCCCGTCACTCAACACTTCTCGGGCCTCCGTACAAAAACCCAGACAAGAGAACGGGGCCGTGTGACCCCGGCGGGCGCGAGGAGAGACTCTGGGAAGCGCAGCCTGGGCAGAGCCGTGGGTTAACACCGGGAAGAGGCGGCATGTCCGCGTGTGGAGGGCAGCACCACGGCCGCGGCACTGCCGGCCTGTGGGACGCTGCGACAGCCTCCTGTCGCGGACACAGACATTGCAAGTGACTCCAGGTTTGAGTTATTGGCGATTTTGCTCGTTGATGGTTTAAGGGGGACAGTTCTTTTGATTTGTTTTGTCTTCTGTTTACAAGGGATTAAGTCCAAGGCTGTGTCTTCTTTTGTGCTGTTTTTTGAACTGTACCTCCATGGTCCTGTTATTGTCCAGTTGTAAGGGATGTTTACGCACCAACTCTATTGCTGCAGGTCTGGGTAATTCAGACCCAAATCAGGGCAAGGAGCTACGTGAAGTTGGCTTGAACACTTTTGCAACAGGCGTGTCTCGTGTTGGCTCAGGCCATCAGTTCCCAAAAGAACCTTGATCTAAGCCGAGGTTTAGGCCAAAGAATTAGCCCATTCTTAGTATTAATTCATTTAAATCAGAAATCTGTGCTATTTCATGCTGTGGTATCAGCTATGTACTCACTACTGAAGCTGTGTCCAAAAGGAGCCAGCTGTAACTGAGCAGCAAGACTCTAAAAAAAATAATAAAAAAACCCCCCTTACTGGCGCTAGGAAAGGAAGGGAGTTTTCCTCAGCTTCTTACGCAGTAAGGTTACTCATTTGGCTAACGAACATGCCCTTGTTTTAACGGGGAGATGTATGCAACGTGCAGCTTCTAACTATTCCACTAGAGGCCAGGGTATATTTCTGAAAGTGTATGTCACAGTTTGAGCTGCCGGGATCAGCTCTCACCCCCCCAACTAACTTGTGGGTGCAACTCCTGCTCTGTGACAGGAGGCGGGTAATTCTCCCCAAGCTCAAACAGCAGCACTGCTAAAATAGCAGCTGCACAGCCCCCCTCTAATATTAACGTCCAAAGGAACCGCAGTGTATTTTCCTCAGGAATGCGTGGCTTCTGCTCACTTCCCCACTCACCCACCCCCTTCTAATGCCCAACGCCCCCGGAGCGCAGCGTGTCTAGAACACGGATGAGCCGCTGGAACAAGCTCCACCCTCTCCAGAACGAGCAGCAACGACCTTGGAACCAGCACAAGTACTCGGGCTAACTCAGGAACATCAGCCAAAGTACTTTGGGGTGCATTTTTCTTTCATCCATCTATTCTTTCTTCCCTCACATTCCCCGCCCCTCTCCCAAGTGTCCAAAAACTGCACAGGTAAAGATGAGATGGCCAGCATTTGGAGATGTTTACATTGTATTTAAAATACAATACAGTGGCATGTAAGATACTTAATGCTAAAGTCAGTGTATTTATGAAAAGTGTAATTTTTAAATGGAAGTTGTAATTCTCAACTGGCATTAAAAGTACTGAACAACTTGCTCAGTGGATGAAACCTTGAATTCTTTCTAATTACCAGACTGATTCACCAGAGAGCTCACCTACCTCTCCGCACTGGTGCTACAGCTTCCAGGGTTAAGTTTAAACGACAAAGTTAAAACATCATTCGTTTTCACTTCTCCCGTGCAAAACGAGTGTTAGTTCAACAGTTTCAAAGACTCTGGCACAGCTGTACCAGCTGTTCCCTGCCTGCACAGGTTAGAAACGGGGGACGCTGCCTGAGCTGCAGCCTCAATTTCAAAGCGTGCTTCCCGCAGTACAGCCTGCTGGCCCCCATCCAGAAGCAGCAGAGCGGGATTTAATCCAGTTCTAGCAGGAGGAGGCTCTGACGGGCACTGCGGACAGGAGGGTCCCACCTTCCCTTTTGCAGATGTAGAACCACCGAGCAAGGGTGACAGCCCCAACACATCATGTATTTGGTTTTTAAAGGGAAAAAACACTTTATTTTTTCCAGACAGAAAGGAAGTGGTACAGTCCAGTCTAGTCCTGTCCTCTGCCAAGGCCACAACCTTGACCGGGCAGGGATCAGGCATAGTACTGCAGGTTGGCTTTTTTCTTTGCTTGAACCTCCAAGATTCCCTCCATGTAGTCCTCGTGGGTGAGCTCTGTAGCTCCACGACGGAGGGCAATCATCCCCTGCCCAATGACACAGTATTTAGAGTGGGCACACGAGCACCACATCGCCTCAAAGTGGTTACTCCGGGCCAGCTTCCCCCATTCCCTCCTGGCAGCGCTGGCTGCTGCGGAGGGACACTTACCGCTTCAACGCACACGGCCTTGCACTGGGCTCCGTTGAAGTCATCTGTGCAGCGAGCCAGCTCCTCATAGTTCACATCGGGGCTGAGGTGAGCAGGAGCGGGGGAAAGAAAAATGTCTGAGAACGTGCACCAAATAGAAAAAGCCAGGTATAGAGCTTCCTTAAAACCAGCACCTACCACGCCACAGCCCTGAGGCACCACCACAAGTGATAAACGTAGCCCCAGAAGGCCATGCCTCTTCCATACCTGACATTCATTTTGCGTGAATGGATCTGCATAATTCTGGCTCTGGCCTCCTCGTTAGGCATCGGGAACTCAATCTTGCGATCTAATCGTCCAGAGCGGAGCAAAGCAGGGTCCAAGATATCAACCCGGTTGGTCGCGGCAATCACCTAAAAAGAATTAGGGTCACCAGACTGAGGCAGCCGGAGGACAGGCCTCTCCTCCCCAAGGATCCACCAAGCTTCTTCCCTAGATATCGTTCTCCTTCCCCTGCCAGGGCGCCCTAGACCTCAGTGGCGCTCTCTGCTAGATCCCAACCTTGACTTGTGTGTTGGGCTGGAAACCATCAAGCTGATTAAGCAGCTCCAGCATGGTCCTCTGCACCTCCCGATCACCAGCCTTCTCACTGTCAAACCTGAGGAGGAAACAAGGGGAAAACTATCAGCATGAAACCTGAACCCCCCTCTGTTCCCCTCTGTTTTCAATCACATAAAAAACCAGGATGACTGCAGTTCACACTCTTTGGCCAACAGCTTGCCCATTCCTCCTGGAAGCTACAAGAAGTCCTGCCTTGATGAGGAGTGTGACTAGCATACCTGTCAGCCGCAGCTAAGTTTCATTATATCCTTAGAATCATAGAATTGTCTAGGTTGGAAGGGACCTCAAAGATCATCTAGTCCAACCATCAACCTAAGTCTGACAAAAAAAAAAAACAAAATTTACTAAACCATATTCCTGAGGACCACGTCAACCCATCTTTTGAACACCTCCAGGGATGGTGCCTCAACCACCTCCCTGGGCAGCCCATTCCAA
>VXAK01027020.1:53311-74133 GCA_013399435.1 Arenaria interpres | reverse complement strand
CCCAGCGGTGCCGGCGGGTCAGACGTAGCCGGGCTTCACCGACAGGCGTCGGCAGTTGGGGCAGCCCCGGGTCCCGTCGGTCTGGAGGCACCTGCGAAGGGAAGAGGCGTTTGTGGGGGCGGCTCCGTGTCCGGCGGCTCCCCCAAGACCCCTCCCCAGGCTGTTCTATACATTAAACCCCGCAACCGTCCCAGCTCTTTTTCCACCTATCCACGGGGCTCGGTGGGCACCTCTGCTCCCCCCCCAGTAGTTTGAGCCTAATTTTGGTGTGGTTGTGAGGCTTGTGTGTCTAAACTCTTAATTTTCAGAACCAAGTCTTTCATTACACCCCTGTTTCTTCTGAAAAAATCAAGTGATTGTCCAGCTAACTTCTTTGGGGGCAGTAGCAAAATGACAGAGTGAACACCTTCTTCCCCTCAGCGTACCTCTAGACATGAGGGGGGGGGGGATTAAGGGGAAAAAATCCAAACTGCCCCCAGGAGTGAAGAACTGATTCCCCAGGAGGGATTAAATAAGAATCCTAAGCACCTAGAAGGCAAGGATGTGGGCAAACCATCATTTAGAGGACAGAAGTGGGAGCGGGATGGACAGCGTGGCTAAATCTCCCCCTTCAGGGCTGTGAGATGCAGAACACTGCAATGGGACCCTGCAGGGCACAGGCATGCACAGGGCTGTCCTACTCTGGGCACAAACAGCTCTTTCCTACTACTAATGTCACGACAAAGGATCTTGAGCACTTCCAGCTCATTACTTTAAGTGGAAGAAGTGGGAGCAAGGCAGCGCCTGGAGCTGGTTGTTCTTCTCCCCAATGGACTCCCCGCACATGCCACAGTAGAGCTCCATCTCCTCCACGCATTCATGGAACTTCACTACGTGGTCACGCAATTCTCGCTGCTGCCCCTTTGTGCGATAGATCCTTTCACACAGGCAGTGGAGCTTCAGCAGGCCAAGCTGCACGTGAAGAGCAGAGACAAAAGTGAACAACAAGCTGAAGACAGACCAGCATCAGGAGTGGAAACCACCACAGCCCCATCAGCCATCTAGAGAAACAATCAGCCCAGAAAGCTGCCTGAGGGACAGATCAGTCATAAGGACATTTCATCTCTCAGCACTTCCTGCCATTAACCCTACTTCTCTGTATCACGAAAGGGGAGATCAGGTTTGAGGCACCCTGCAGCTCTTTCTTCAAGATGGTTTTCCTGAGCTATCCATGACATACACGATATTTCACTTCCCTTTGCCTCCAGCCAGCACACAGTTCAGCTGCTGCTCAGGGCAGTAATGTTTTTCAGGAAGAGCCTCTTAATCCTTTAGCACTCTGCTTGCTTCGCACCCCGTTTTTACTGCTTCCCACTCCCCTTTGTTTCTCCCACTTTGAGTCCTCCCTCACTTCTCAGACTTGCACACTGATGATCATCTGTACAACTGCCCGTAACCTGAACGCTTCACAACAAAGCAAGTCCCAAGCATCGACTGGTTAATACGGACACAATAATAAGCAATAACAAGTCTCGATACTTCAATGCTTCCCTTCTTGAATTGTCTGATGGAAGACTACGGACGGTGCTGAAGAGAAGCTGTAGGGTCCTACCTTGTTCCCTAGTCCCTCTGCCAGCTCCTGTGCCTTTTCAATGCTTTCCAGAGCCTGTGAATGGAGAGCGTGCATCATCAGTTCTCAGCCTGAGATATCAAACCCAGATTTGTACGAATGCCCTATGGGAATTACTAAGAGAAAGAGGTAAAGAGGTAGAGTAGAACTTGGATAAACAAGCATCACTGCAATTCTGGAGATGCAAGATAGCTGTCTGGCAGATTTCCCTCCCCTCCCAAAAGTACATCCATAAGAAAAGCTTGGTTTCTGAAAGACAACAAATAATCCAAGAGCTACCTTTATGTTCCAGCCACACGGTGCAAAGTAGAGGTATGATGCTGGCAGAGACTGGTGTTTCCGAGCAGAGAGAATACAGACTTACTTACACTCATTCACACGTGCTCATTGGGGTTGGGATGAAGCACAAGCCAAGCAAGCCTTTTCCCCATCCTACCCTGCAGGCTCAATAATCCCTGGGCAACTCCATGAGGGGAGGAAAGGGATCAACACCACCAACACACCACGCTCTTCCTTTTTTTATCCCTGCTGTTCATATATCCACTTTGTCCAACCTACACATGGTATGATGTAGGAGTGTACTGCTGTCCAGCTTCTTCAATCTGAAGGAAAGTATTCAGCATAGCAGCCGTTAATACCAAATGAGTCCCTACTTTCCCCTAAATGCCACAGTGTTCCTCACTGCTCTGATCAACTGTTCTCTAGAACTATTGAGATCTGCTTCAGATTTGTCCAAGGGGAAGGTCTCCCTTGTGATGCCGTAGTTTTCAGGAGGAATGTTATAAAATTTCTACCTTATAATTTGGAATTACTGCTATTCTAGGAGAAGAGGTCTAGATGAGATCAAAGAATGCACTTTGAATGCAGAGGGGATGGCATTAGACCTGTGCAAGCTGCAACACCCTTGGAAAAGGAACTTGTAGAAGAGGGAAGGCGAGCAGGTAGAACGTAACTGAGAGCTGTGCCTCGGGAGAGTCACTGTGTACTGGAAAACCCTGAAATTAATGACTGGGACTAAGAATCAAAGTGAAGCATATGGGGTGGGGGAAGAGATGCTGAAAAGTCTCAGAGACAGTTTGTCAGGAATATCAGACTGCACAAAAGTTTGGGCAAGCAGGCTGTGACAGCAGCCTGGGAAGATCTGCAACGGCATTGACTACATGCAAATGAAAGGAAACGGACTAACTGGCCCAGGAGACAAGGAAGATGAAGAAAGCTCGGACAAGTGGAAAGTTAGCAAACTGCTTTATTTGGTAACTGATATTGGGATGAGTAGCATGAGAAATGGTAACTGGGACTGCCAAGTTGAGGAGCAGGTTTGGGTGAGTATTCAGGGCTGTGACATTTGAGGAGGCCATATTTGGGGCAATGGGCATAAGGTCCTTGGCCCAGCAGGGCAGACCTCATCCTAACGCCTGGAACAGAATACAAGATTCATCTATTCATTCTCTTCTTTTGTGGGTTTTGGTGAGATTAGGACTCCGTGCAAAGCCCTCACCAGGCTCTCACGGGTGAGAACTGCTTGTGAGATCAGAGGGTGGCAGTGGCTGGAGGTGGGATCAGTGGATGTAGGGGTTTGATGAGTGCTCTGAATATTCTCTCATGTAGAGGCCTACCTGCCGTGTCCTGTCCCATTCTTTTGAACACAAGAGATGAGGCTGGGAAGGGATTACAATGAGCAAAGTTTTTAAGTCCACAGGTACAATTACAAACACGGTGTTTATTTACTGAGATTGCAAGGTGTATTATCTCACCCAACTGATTCCCTGCTGTAGGCAAGTCAGATTGCTGACAGCACCTTTAACTTGTCTTTTCTGATGGACACATCTTATTTCCTAATACCTGGGGATACTTCATTTGAGCTAAAATTCTTTGTGTCTCATTTAAGTGATAAGAGTTAATCTTCATCATATCTGCATCCAAACCAGCATCCTTATGTGGCACGGTGTGGGCATTCCAGGTTGTTCAGCACTAGTTCAAGGCTAACCTTTGAGCATCTCATTCCTGCAGCCCAGTAACCTAAGGCTAACCTTTGAGCATCTCATTCCTGCAGCCCAGTAACGTTCCTGCAGTGCAATCTGGATTTCACACATCCACTGCCTAAGCGTTTTAAAAATAAGTAATGTCACCCCCTTGTACTATATCGACCGGTTGTCTATTCCCAAATGTTTTTCTGCTCTCATTTCTCGGTTTCATATCACTGTTTATGCACCTTCAAAGCTTCTCTAGGAATTTGATGCCACGCTTGTCTTCAAAGCACATGGTGGAGCTGTAGAGCTGTCTAAACATCATCACTATCACAACAATGAGCTTAGTCATACAGCTAAAAAGTAAGCAGTGGAATCTGTTTCAGAGCATCAGCTGATTGCCTACAGTGGCAGGAGTAGGCTTCCTCCCCTCAGTGCTGGTTTCTCAGTGTAGTGCTTAAAGCCATCAGGATTGACTAATGAGACAATTCTGTAAGTCAGCAGTCTGACTCGGAATGGATGTTTAGTAACAAATTCCTGGCTGAGAGGGACCATTCAGAGAAATGTAACCGCACAAGCAACAGACCCTGTTGGTAGAACCAAGGATTGCAGGTCTCTACTGCACTTCGATGGGCGTATGGTTCAGAAAAAAGGCTGTATAAGCTAATTTGGTCTAAGAAACTTCTGTAGAAACAAGTTTGGAACTGACCTTGTCCAGCTCCTTCTGGATCATCCAGCACTTAGTCACTCCTAGCAGCACCTGGATCAGGCCCAGGCGGTTTCCAATCTCTGTCATGATGCTCATGGAAGAATCATACCGAGGAATGGCTGTCTGCAGAAGCAGGGAGGAAAACACACGTCTTGCTATGGCTTGGTTTTCCCACCCTCTTGCTATCTATCCCCTCTGTCCTTCCTGGCAGGAAAGAGCTGTACCTGCACGTCTTTGCGACTGCGATGGATGTCTGCAAAGCACAGCAGACACAGCGCTTGCAGAGGCCGGTCGCCGTGCTGCAGGGCAATCTTCATGGATTCCTGAAAGAAATTGTCTTTGGTCAGTAAAAGCTTGTTCCTGGACTGTGCACTCCAGCCACTGAAAAGTCAGCTCCAAAGAAACAGCAGCATCTTTTTAAGGCAAGTAAAGTCTTGTTCACATATTCCCAACCAAGGGCCATTCATAGACCCAAACTTTTGGGCGCCTCCCCCATGCTACTGAAACCACAGCACTTAAGACTGGCAGGCAGCAGGAACATCTAGAGTCAGGGGTGAATCCCACGGTATCTCTCTTCCTCCCAGTCCTGTAGGCAAGGTCCCCTTCCAGAGCCCTCTGACAGCTCTGCATCTGCCCGCGCCCTCTACCTCACAGCAGTCCATAGCATCTGCCAGGCGCCCCAGCTTCCGATAGGCCACCGCCATGTGATACTGGCTCATCGCACGGTACTTCAAGCTCCAGCCCTTTCCATAGTCATTCACCAGCTCAGCTGCTTTACATGGGAAGAACAAGGCTTTCTCATAGTCCTGTAAGGCAGACAAACAGCAGTCAGAGCACAACTTCTGAGAAAAAAGGAAAAAAAAAAACCAACAAGCACCCATTTTTTATTTACTAACTCTGCAACAGCTAGCAGATTTCTGGACACCTTTCAACTCCTGCTGCTCCTCTTCCACATGCTGTATTTCACTGGATATCAAACTGTGGAAGGTGGAATTGCCATATACTGAATTCATATTACTCTCTGGGCTCAGGACACTGGGGCAACGACACAGCAAATGAATTTTATATAGCATGCCATCAGCTTTACTCTGCAGGAACCATCTACCCTCCTCTGTAACCAAAGGCTGAAAACTTTCTCTGTTCTTACATCATCTCTGCTTTCAGCATCTACAAGGAGTCCTCGTGTTCTCCACGTTGTGAGGCAGGATCTCCAAAAGGCTGGTTATCCATCATTGCAGAAAACAGGAACAAAGTATCATGGCCTCACCAAATCCACAGTAAGTAATAATATATTTTCATTTTTAAGCATCTTTCCACATTAGAAGTGTTTTAGAAAGAAATCTCCTTTTACAATAAGTATGTAAAACTTATCTAAATATCTAAAACCATTCTCAAGTAAGTTATCCGAGACTGCAGAAATGACAAAGTCCTCATATTTTATAATTCTCCAAGATGCACGAAGGAAACCACACCTTTTAAAATGTCCCTTCTCCCAAACTTCATACCTTAAAAGTACCCAGCACAGTGATCTTTTCTCTTTTTTTTGGTATTATGAGGGAAGTTTACTGATAGTTTTCAACACTTCAGTTGGTGAGTCTTCCATCAGTGACAAAAATCAAGGCTTTGTGAGGAAAACCTATTTGTTGCTGTTTGTAATAGAAGTTAGAACTGGCAAATCACCCCCGTCCTCAGTTCCTGCCTGGTTTTGCTCATAAAAATAGCTATTTGCCTGTGATAGTGGTAGAAATAGAGAATCCATGAGTTCTGGCTGCCAGCCCCCCGAGCAGACACTATGTCCTCTGATGTGATTTTCTTTGAAGCTAGGTTTGATCTTTTCAACACACAGGAATATTCACAGCTGCTCCTGCTGCACTATATAAACATTACACTAATCCTCCCATCCTTACTGGGAAGGAGAGTACTCAATGACAATTTTACAACGAAGAGATTTTAGCTTACAACGCTCCCTCAGTACTTCACTTTCCATACCAAAGAAATAAGCTGAAATTCACACCATTTCCAATTCTTTCCTGAATCCACGAGACAGTCACCCTTCCATCCCTTCGGTTACCGCACCTTTATCTGGGCGTAGAAGTTCCCGAGGCTGCAGCAAACTCGACACTCCAGCATTTTGTCATCGTTGTTGTGTGCGTAGCGTAAAGCTTTCTCAAAGCACTCCAAAGCCTTCTGGAAGATGCTGAGGCCCAGGAAGGCGTTGCCCATGCTGAGGCTCACCTGGCCATTCAGCTGCAGGCTCACCGTGGTACCCTGCATGTTCAGGCAGGTCTTGCAGTACGAGATGGTTTTCTGGAATTCACAGAGTTTCTCATTGCTGCGAGCCAGGTTTAGGTAGCTCTCTGTAAGGTAATCCGGGTCTTCCAGCTCCCGTGCCGTGTCAATCTGTACCACTGCAAACTTTAAGTAGAAAAGACAGTGTTTATAAAAGCGTGTAGCTTTAAATGCAGCTCAAACACCCATAGAGTAGCACCCTGTGCTGGAGAAGCGGCTCATCTCTGAGCAGGGCAGAGAAGTCCAGCAGCACAGTCTGAGAAATACACATCGGACAGTTTTCTGGTGGTTTAAAAGGCCTATGAGCAGTCTGAAGAAACCTCTCCCTCTCTCCACACAGTCTCTGGGACAAGGAAGATGAACTCGGCTGGTGGTTACTGGAAAAAAAAGCTGTTAAGTGACCCTAAAGAGAAGCAGGTGGAGCAAGAAACATCTGACACAACACAGCTCAGTTTTATTTCACTCTGTTTAATTTATTTCACTTTCTCTGCAATTCTTAAGATATTAAAGTACTCCGTTAATAAGTGAAAGCAAGCTACTTCTTTCATCAATTTTTTTTACTAACAAATTGCAGTCTTGACAGTTCTTGTTCTATAAGCTTCAGGATTCATTGCATACAGCTCTCTCAAATGAAGTCTCTTTCTTTTAGACCACAAACTCTTCTGAGAAATGACTCTTTTGTGTTTTGTGATGAACCAGGCACACTGCTGGCTTGAATTAATACCAGTAGCAAAGGGATATATGTAGCAATTTTCTCAGTATGTGTTTTCATTAGAGGTTCCCATTTAGGTTTATGGGTAACAATTGCCAAGGGCACCAATTACTTCCTTTTTGTATAGTGGCAACACATAATAATTTAAGCTACTAGAACATTTTACATTCTTCCCCCTCCAAAAAAACCCAAACAAAAACCAACCACCAAACCACACAACAAACCCAACCATAAATTGGATATGTTTGGGTATATATGTTCTCAGTTTCCTTAGCACTTTAGGAAAGCTGCTACGTGGACCCAGCAATGTGCGTTAGCTCACGCTTCCCCACATTCCCTTACCTTTGTACAAGTTCTTCATTATTTCTTGATTGTCACAACCTCTCCTTGGTGTGAAGTAATTTTTCTCTCCGTAAGAGGTTGGGCCATCATAACCCTTTTTAAATCATAGCTAATTTCATGCCTTTAATTCTGGTCCCTTTTCTCCTGTCATTTCCTCTCTCAATGATTTATTGCTAAAGTTCTCCTTCCTCTTGATCACTCGCGGTATAAAACCAGTTTCACTTAAGTAATTTTTCCTTCCTAATACTGGGAAGAAGTAAAAATTCACCTACTCTGATCCCACTTTCTGTTCTCTTCTCAGGGAAGAAATTAAGGTTCAGGTGTACTGATCCCACTCCTTTGCCTGTCTCCTGTTTTCCCTGAAGCCTTCAGTTTCTTTCAGGTAACGACATTTTACTTTTTTTTTTTTTTGCTTTTCTCTTCCCTAATCAGTCTGTTGTTTCTGCTACCACCTAATTCCACATCACTTATCAGAATTGTTTTTTCTTCAGATGTTTTCCAAGTGTATTAATATCCTTCTTTCCTTCTTCTTCACCCTAAGTATTTGGTTTTAAGATAGGGCTTTGACACGTGCATGGGTTTACTACTAAGATGTGCCTCCCCGTATTCTAAACAGAGCTACCAGAAACATTTTAATGCGATGTGGGCACCCCCTTCACGTTTTGTGCTAAATGCTGAATGATTACCAGGCTAGTAAGAGGCAATCAAAAACATCAGGGCAAGAATATCAAGGCCCTTTAGCAAGACCCTATTTCAGGCTGGGATAGTTTCTTAACAGTATTACAACATCCTCTTGCCTTGTCTTCCAGATTCCTGCGTCACCCTCCCAAACAGTGCCTGCGGCTCTCTCTATGCATCCTGTTACTTCTCAGATCCACACATCGGCTTCCTTTTTGTTCATTTTTTTGTTCATTTAATCAAACACGTTTATCCTAACTTCAGCTGCTTCTTACCACTCCTCCATCAAGCTCAATATCCTTCTTTCTTCTATGCTGTCCTGACAATTGGGAGCCTCTCTCTGACCTCAACTGTCGGACTCCTCCTGGAATGTCTCTCAACCCCCCTGCCAAAAAAGCATCCCCTTTCCCCCTTTTTCCCTCTTAATCAGCCCTTTTGCAAACAAATAATTGTAATAAAAAGCAACGTAAGATCTATATTAGATACCAAACAGCAGTTGAACAACAAGATAACCGACATGTCTCCAGAAGACTGCTGCTTATTCTACAGAATTCACTTCAAAATCTCTTTTTACGCTGACATACACACTGTAAACAGCTGTAAGTGGAGCAAAGGCCCCATTTTCATACCTTTTCCTGAAGACTGATAACATGGTGTGCCTGTATGGGGGAAATAAATCAAGAAAGATCCCCATGGTTAACTGGAGAACCTTAATAACCTGGGAAACCTGAGGGACCAGACCCTGTGAAAAGTAGTATTCTGTGTATCTTGTGGGTTGGAGCTATTGGTCAACAGACCGATTACAGCAGCCCACAATACGCACTCAGTAGCTGGTATGTTCTACTATAAACAAAATAAAAAACCCCACGATTTCAAGTTCTAATTTCCAGCCACTCTCCATAGTGGGTGCGACACAATGGCATGCATTCATCTCCAGTTCGCCTTACCTTCAGCATATCTTTGTATCTGCCCATCTCTGCATGAGCAGTGATGAGGCAACCCAAAACCCGAAACCTGCCAGCAGGATCCGCAGACTTCTCCAAAACCCTCATCCAGACTCGCAGGGCCTTTTCGGTCTGATTAGACTGGTAAAGATGGAGTCCTTTCTCTATCTGTTGCTTTGTCTGGTCCTGACCCATCTCCCATGCATTAAAAAGCCTCATACACTAACCTCTAAGGAGAGCAAAAAGAGAACACAACGTGAAATGCCCTACTAGAGGAGGGCAGGTTGTGTGCTCAGAAGGCTCGGAGCCATAAAAGCCCAGCCATGTCAGGGGGCTTCGGTTTTGGTAGGCAATGGCAAGAAGTGGTTGGTCAGCACTGAAGGTAGAATCCCAAATCCACGTCTTGCTCGCTAGGACTCCATCAGCGCGTTCGCCTGTCCGATCCTATAAACAAAGAGGAAAAAGCACAACGGGGAGAGAAAGAGAAAAATCTCAGGCGGCAGGAGTGAAACTCAATCTGAGCAGCCAGCGCTGGTCTCCTCCCCATTGGCTACAGCTGCGCCTGCCAGTCCGGCTCACGTGGCTCCCAGGAATGCTAGCCAGGCTCCCCAGCTCCCAAGGTCACGGCGAGCCAACTGCCCACCCCTGCCCGCCAGTATGCAGCTTATAAATACCCCAGGGAGAGACAATCGGTTGCACTCACAGGGATGTCTCAGTTGTTTCTTCTCCTTCTCTCTCTGGCCATCCCTTTCACAAGCACTGGTGGTTACTGGGATAGCCTGGGAGGCGGCAGCCCCAGCTAGGATAGTCCCTTTAGGAACAATACATGCCTTAAAAAGTAAGGTATGAACTAGAAGGCTCCAGCACATACACACGTGCAGTATTATACTTGCAACAATATGCACGATACTTTGCCAGGCACCAAATTCAGCCTCCCTCTGGAGGACCTCAGCTGGCAATAAGGACTGTGCCTGTGGACAAAAGTTCTCTCTCTCACAGATTTGCTGCAAATACGGCACTGACTTCTTAATTTCAGGGACCAGAAGCAGCTAACCATCCTGAAAGACCTTGTTCATGACCGACTGTCGCTCACTGCTATGGGATACCTGTGACAGTCCTCCAAGGGTTTTCAACAGAAGTTCTCAAAGACACCGCTGAAGTTCTGCATCCAGAACTTGCTGATGCTTTATGATGAATGACAATAATGACCCAAAGCAACAGATTTCTGCATCTTCTGATTACATAAGAGAATTGCTAGGCTAACTAGAATATAGCTTTAATTCTCCTCACACCTTTGAAAAGAGTGACAGTTAGACTGGTTCCTCTAGGAGTCAAGTGTCATACCCCTATTGATGTGCTGCACTTTTAATGGGCCCCGTCTTGGTTATCTATAGGTTTACTCTGTCCTTCATAAAAAGAGATACCAAACTTATCGGGGGGTGGAATGCCTCAGGGACATCTAATATTTTTCAGATAGAGAAGTTCCAGACACCTCTTTTGGGATCCATTTACAGGCAAAAGACAAGAAACAGCAGTTTAGGGTTTTAGCAGACCCCCATGCAGCCGCAGGCATGTCTCCAGCTGCCTCCCTGCTTCTGTGTGAACTTGGTGGCAGCTCTTCACCTTGCAAAGGTAAATACCAACAGAATCATCTCACAGGCCACCAGTCGGACCATCCTGGCCTGTGTCATGGCTGCCTAAGGAAACACAAACCCAAAGGAGCCTTCCTGAGGTAGTAACACTAAGGAAAGCAAGCCACAAAAGACTAAGTCTACCCAGAGGCTTTACATCGTAGCAGCTGTGATCTTAAGAGATTCCATCCATACCTTTACCCAAAATTTCCTCAGAACAATATTTTAAAAAGAAAAGCATTTTAAAGGTTAGAAAAGTCTCGCTACAATCGGACTGATTCTCTTTTGGGAGCTTATACACTCGATGATATTTGCATTATTTAATTTAGCATTGGTTTTTAGAGCAGTGGTGTTTCAGCATAGACTCTGTGTACTCTCAAACTTTGGAAGTAGAAACTGGGGAAAAGAAAAAAAATAATCTACAGAAGGCCAAAGAAAAGTAACCCTGAGGTACAGCTGATGAAAGAGCAAAAATCATTTCAGCAGCACTGTTAAAATTATTGTCTGGGTACTTTATAGATTTTAGGGCTTCCATTAAAGTCTGATTCAGAATTTAAAAAAAGTTTTTCCTCCCTGCAGTAATTCTTATGTGTCTCTCTGGAGATGGGTGGCAGGATGGACACAAGGTGCAGAAGACAGATTGATCCCCACGGAAAGCACCGAAAATGCTGATTTCTGGACTTGGAGAGGTTAAGAGACCAGGGAAAGCAACCGTTGGATTTTTCTTCATAAAAGAAAAGAGAAAAGAGCCAGGACTCAAGAAGAGGGGAAACAAAACTCACATCATTCTTTGCTGGAGCAGGCTACTTTGCAAAATTAACCCTCCTGCCTGTAACTCAAACTCATCCTGATGCTTCTGGACCACTTCACCAAAGCACTGCTCCCCTCAACACTCACTCTCACATCCCACAAAGAACAGGCAAAGTGAGAAGAGGATGCCTTGCAGTCTGACAAAACCCATCTAACCGGAGGGAAACGATCTGCCCTGCATTTTGTTGATCACTCTGTACTTCCTTGCTTTCGAGCTCTCCTACGAAACAGTGCTTGGTCTCTTAAGAATCAACTCACAGCTCACCTACTGAGACTCAGTATCCTAGGAAAATAAGGGCTAGATCCAGCTCAAATTGGTCATTTTCAAAAAAAACAGTAACATACTCTGATATGGAACATACCACTGAGCCCAATGCCTATATAAGGAGGGGTAACAGGTAGAATCACCAAGACACGGACAAGCTGTTCTGCTTTGAGAAAATAATGGCAGTGATCACCAGCCTGTGGCTCAAGATAGCTCGAGTTTGTACAAGATTCAGGTATAGCTTCTACAGTAAATGATCCACAATTTCTTCTCAGGAACTGCAAATAAGTAAGCCTGCAAGGTACATGGAAACACCACATTAGGGAATCTCACCTGTCATACGGCAGAGCTATACATGCAGTGTAGCTAATCACGTAGTCACTTCTGCAGAGTGACCACACTGAGCTGCTTGTCCTCTTCCTCGTTGCTCTTCATCACGTATCCCTGGTGACTCCTGGCCATATGAAGACAGCAGAACATGGCTGGTGAAGTCAGCAATATTGGAGACTGGAGTCAGAAGAAGTAGTGAAAGGTGGAGGTGGATGTGAGAGGGGAAAAAAAAATTTATTCTAAAACATTCAACACCAGGACTTAATCTACAGGTTTGTGTATTTCCTACTGATGTTGATAAATATAACAACTCATGTGAAATGCCAATTATTTCCAGAGATTAATACACTGGCTCTTATTCGTAGTTTATTGTCTACTGGTTTGTGGTGGCCTTTTAGATAAAAGAAAAAACCTTCAAAAATAAAAAAAGCCACCTAACCCAGCAGGATCTAGCATCAGTTCTGTAACGACGCACCTGAGAGAGCTCTGATTGTGTAAAATGAGGCCATCCAGCTTTCTGCACAAGCAGGAACCTTCCATCCCACCTAAACAACTCCTTCTCCCGACTCGATTGTTTCTCTCCATCCCTCACCTCAGACCTCTCTGAGCTGCAATCTCTCCAGCCTCCCTTCTCGACAGCTGAGAATTAACCGCAGGGATCCCAGCGCACTCGGCAGCAGGTGGCTCAGCGCCTCGCTTCCCAGTTGGTGTGCTGCAGGGAAAGGAATGCGGCACCGAATCCTGATGCTTGCAAGGGCTCTCGGGTTTACAGTCATGTAGGAAGTAATGGAGTGAAACAGAGTATGCCAGATAACAGAGGAAAAGGACACGGAGGAGAAACACAGCTGCCTTGAAAATGCTTGCTTGCAGTCTCCGAGATGCAAGACAGCAGGAGGAAGGAGTAACACCACTGAATTTTAGGAGCTGTCAGAAATGTGGCAAAGTCATGGCCATTGTGGTACTTTCCTTCTGAGAGAGGCAATGTTAGTGTCAAACTCATGGCAAGTTTCTAAAAGAATTATACTTTGCCTACCCCCATTTATTATTATTTTTTTTTTACAGCTCAATTTTATTTCAAATGATTAACATATCTGAGTCCCAAAAGCAAAGCGTGTAACTTTCACTTATCACAAAACCCACCCTACTAATTAATCCCAACCCATTCGGAGTCTCTCCCTGTAGTATCTCCAGGACCAGGAGGCACTGGGGACTGCAGATACCTTCATGTTGAAGGACCAGGACAGGTTCAGTGAGCTTGGTCGTGTTCCTGGAAGGGGTAAGGACGCAGTGGCAGGTACGGGGCTCACCGGAGCAGTATGAGCTATCTAACGTCTACTGAATCCCCCACACCACAACGCACACTGGTGTCAGCTGAAGTTATAGCTAAGTCTGGTGTTATGCCGAAATCCCCCATCTCCTGAAACACCACAAAGCACAGTGCACGGACAGGCAAGTGGCTACGCAGCACCAGTTCTATGAGGCTGGATACGCCTACACCTCACTACCCAGTGTATCACTTATTTGCATTATCCAAGATTCTCAGCTTTTCTATATCCAATGTCTGAAGGGGAGTTAACTGCCAAATGATAAACAACAAAAAAACCAAACCTTTTTGCATTTCCACTCAAAGTAGCTCATCTACATAGAGGTAAAAATCCAGGGCTATATTGTACATCCAGAACAAGTGGTATTGGGCCATGAAAACTTTTGTGGCTCACAGCTAGGCAACCAGAAGGTTTCTCTAGTCTCTCTCCTCCTCTTTGCACACTTGGACCCAAAAAGAACCTCAAGTTTAAAACACAAATAGAACACACAAGGACTCTTCTCAAACAGTTTAATAGCAAATAAACAAAGGAAGGTACCACACTTGGCATATACAAAATGACTTGTTGTTGTTGTGTCTGTGCAATTAAAACAGCTTTAAGTTGCCCTTTGGGACAAAAAGAAAAAAAAAATAAACACACACACAAAAGGAAGAAAATTCCTTTAACACATACTCGCTCGTTCCAAACTTGTAACAAATCTTTTAATTTTTAAATCCACTACACAAACTCTGCGATCAGATCAGAAAAGCAACACGTGCTCCTCCGCTTTTTAAACCATTAAAGTAAAATCCATAATTCTCTACAGAGTACAACACAATTTCACACAAAAAGACATTTTGTTTTGCAAATCAAAACAAGAAAAAAAAAAGGAACAGCTCAAACAAGGTAAAGAAAAGCATTTCTACGACTGAACCACGACTTCGAGTTGATTAAATCCCGTTACTGCAGAACAGACTCTACATTTGGTCATAGTGGCAATTTGTTTTCTCGTCACATTGTGAATCACTTTACATTGTTTTCTAGTAGAAAAGGCAAAAAACTGTACAAAACCCCTAGTGTTAAATACAATGTTTGTACCAATAAAAAAGCCCACAGGTTTGTCTCCAAAATGTAAATTTTCTTTTTAAATTATTCACAAAAAGCAGCCAAAAATCAGAAAGGCAGCTGCTGCTCCACTGTCTCAAATCCATTAAAACCACCACAGAACAATTAAAACAACCAAAGGAAGAAAAGGAAAGAAGAAAGGAAAGAAACATCCAACGTTTGGCATTTTGGTTTTCTTCAGATATTTTTCCACAGGTTTCCCCAAAGTTCCTTATGGAACCAAATGCGCGTGTAGAGAAAGGTATTAGCAGTTGCTCAATACACTGCAGGGTATCAGTGCCCCCCACTGACACACAGCCCTGTGCATTCAGACTGTGGGACTAACAGCAGCCAGCCCACAACCCTGCCCCAATAAACAAGTGTCTATCCTTTTTTCATCCAGCCTCGCCTTTCACTCCCAGGTATCTGCACCGTATCCAAACATCTTCTGGCTTAGAAGCAGATGAAGGACTGTCTACACAAGCCTAGCCAATATCTACTGAGAATACAGTATCCTCAGCCAACTCAGGAACAGGATAGAAAAAAATAAATCCTTTTGCATCTTTGCATTATCCCAAACACTGGACAAAAGTAAGATTTCTATCCAAACACGATTTGTTTTCTCAGCAAAACCCCTTCTCTTAGGATTTCGTTTCACATTATTTTCGGCTATTAAGATACCTACACTAGCTTGCTTCTCCTCTGACTGAGACTTCATCACAGCACACGCTCTTCAGGCGCCTTCCTCTAGATGCTACATCCCAGTTTCTACCTGTGCGGATGGTACATAGGGCAGGGGGGAAGCCTGCTACCCAGAAAGCAGTAACCTGTTCGAGTTCACCCTGCAAGCCAAAAAAAGAAAAATAATAATCCTGCTTAGCTCATTACCCAATTAAAAACTAAACAAAAACTAAAAAATCTCCGTAGAGATTCCCCAGCTAAGGCCCTTGAGAAGAGAGCTGGGGATGGTACCCTGTTCAGATAACAGCTTCAGAGGCTGTTGTATTGTGCTTGTCACTTGGGAAAAGAGCCAGCAGTTGTAGGACCAGGTTTACAAATGCTTTCTCTGGGATATCTCAAACACTTGATTTAAAGAGCTAACCTAGATCCTTCAAGGATCCTGCCACCAAGGCCTGACTGACGGTATTAAACCGGGGCCGGACTTCACAAAAACGTGCCCTGAATTATACAAAACGCTCATCAAGAGTGTCTCAAAGGAGCCCTAGCTTCAGGTAACTTTGGAGAGGGTAATGCTGTGAAGTTTCCCCCCCACCTTCCTGCTCCCCAGCTATCCCCCTTCCACCAAAACTTCCGCTAGAGGAAGAGTGCAAGCCAGCCCCCTGGGAGCCTCTGACAGCACTGGAGATGGCAAGAGGTCCAGGTGCTCTGTCAGGCAGACAGTCTAAGTGCACAGGTAGATGCCCTCAGGAGGCTTCTCATCAGAGATTTGTCATACCAGAAACACCAATTTAAAGGATACCTTTAAAACCCATTAAATTGCTCAGTTTTTGCACAAACTATAGAAAACAGAGAGGTGAAGGTGATATATACGAGGGTGTGAAGAAAACAGCAGGAAACATGCAAAACATTTCTGGGCACTATCTTAAGTTTGAAAGATTAAAACAAAAACATCACATTTTGCTGAGGAGATTGTAGTTACAAAAAAACCAAGCATGCTGGAGTTTAACAAAATACAACATCAACTTTGATCAAATTTTCACTGCAGACTGATAATCGCACAGGGAAGCAGGGGAAAAAATTTAAAATAATAATAATAAAAAAAATCAATAAATGTCAGGGCAAAAATGTAGCTACAATCAGAAGAAAATGTAGTTCAAGTGTTGTCTGTTGATGCCACTCAAGTCACAAGTTTGAACTCATAAAAACACATGCTGTCTCCTCAAGCACAGAAACCAGATCAGCAAAATGTGACTAGAAAGTCTCCTGAAAGATTGAGTCACACCATATAATTGACTTTTTTTTTTTTCCTCTTCAAAACTGTGTTTTTAAAACTAAGCACACAGAAAAAACTAAGCCTAGAAAGTGATTGGCTGTATGTTCACAGAAATACAAATACTCCACAAGGTATGCTAGCAAGGCTGCTCTGAAGACAATTACAAAGAATCAGATTCACAAAATCAAGTGGTTATCTTACGAAGGTCTAGAAAAATAGAAATTCTTTTATATTCAAATGCAAATTTAAATATTCCCCTTCAGCAGTCTTTCTAGCAAAACCAATTTGGCAGCACAAAAGAAAAAAAAAAAGAAAGAAACAAACGTAATAAAAATACACATCAGCATCAAAGGTCAACACAAGGTCAAAGGTGAGAGTTCAAGCATCAGAGAAGCTGAAGAGACAAGGATTTGGACGATGTACTTGAACGCCACATCGACATGCTTTAGGCACAACGATGAACAAACGGCAGGAATCTAGAAAAAAAACAAACCAGAAAGAGGGAGACCCACTGAGTTACACAGAGCAGTACATCCAAACACGGAGAGAGAGAACAAGAATGGGCACTGTACAATGAGATCTCCTGGGGAAGGGAGGTGACAAGGAAGGGCAGCACATGCCAACGATGGACAAGTAAAAGTCGAAGTACATGAAGGACACCGAGTAAACATCAAACTGCCAGAAACCAAATGGAAGCAGAGGCCTGGATTTCCCTCTCACCACCCAGTCTGGGGAGCACTCCACAGCCTAGTGACACGTTGATGAGCATGCACTCACCCTGCCCCATGCCCAGTGTCTCCAGGAGCTCTGTTTAGGAGAAGAACAGAGCGAGCTCCCTCCCCCAGGAGACCCACTCCGAAAAACATGGCTCCAGGGCTAACATTTGCCCAAAGAGACTGAGACCATGAGAGACAAGACAGAGGACACAAGGGATTCACAGGTGGTTTGACGGCTGAGACTCTTCTTGCATCCTAACATGGTAAGTTCTTAGGCAGTGGTAGCCCAGGAAATCCATGTTCTTTCCTTCAGCTACAGTCCCTTCTCATTCCCTAGGAGCCCATGAAACTGGGGGTAGGTAATTTGGAATGGGGGGGTGGAAAAAAACAAAACAAAACAAAAGAGATTATACAAGACACAAACTCCACACGTTAGAGAATTCCTTAAGACTTGACTGCAAGTTAAGACTTGTCCTAGCTGAGCACTTTCCAATACCATTAGACCTGCACAGGGGATTTTCCATTCCCAACCTTTATATAAAACAGCCCCCAGCTCCCTGACATCGTGAGGAGGGGATTCTGGACTCTGAGAAGCTCTACAGTCACTGTTGCCAGTTTGATGAGTTAAAAAAAGAAAAAAAAAAAAGTGTTTCCTGAAGCTTTCTTGAAGGGTTTATAAAAAAATAATGATTATACTAAGTGATATAAATACCTTTGTGTCCTCCCCATAGCTTGTGAACTGCAAGAGACAGGGAACATTTTGGGGAAGATTGTGGGATGCAGGGGAGAGAGGAAGCAAGTTTTTCCTTCTTTCTTCCTCCCTCCCCACCCCCCAAGCCCTACCCTTTATGTCCTGTTTGTGGCCTTATTCTTCAGCACATCTCGAAGCTGCTGGTTAGAGACTAGAGCAAGGTGAGACACACTACCTTATAGCATTTATAGCATGTTTAAGAATAGCAAGTATTGCATTCTAGTTCCAAAGCAACAAGCAGCTCATTGTCCACTAAAGCTGCAACACTCCACTGACTAGATCTGCTGAGACTAATTTGCCCTTCATACTTTCCAATTCAGGGAAAGGACTTAGTTTGGAGTTGGTTTAAACTCCAGCAAACAGAGTACAGTGCAACTCTTGCAGTTATTTCCATAGTTCTAGACATACTCTAGATAGTTTGCAGATAGCTGTAAGGTTTCAGTCCTTAACCAGAGAGGCAAATTCATCATGAACTGAGGCATGAAATCAAGGGGCATCTAAGCATCCACCATAGAAATTCTTGGTGTGATGTGTTTGAGGTTTTTTTTTTTAATGGAGATTTTTCAAATATTTCACTCCGCAATTTTGAGGGGAAAGCCTAAGTTTCATTAAAGCCATGAGGAAGGACTGGCCTACAAGAGCAGAGCCATAGGATGCTGGATTAAGAACTTAATGACTTGGGGAAAGTTATTCCAGTTTGTCCTTGTTTTATTCTCACAACTGTGTTAATTCTGTCTTCTGTGCTTTACATTTTGTGGTACGCATGCTCAGCGATATATAACATCCTTGTGTTTAAACGTTTGCAACAAGAAGTTCTCAAAGCACTTTACACGTTCATCGTTGCACTCTTCATCTGCAATTTGCTTTACCCGAGTTGCTTTTAGATATTTCCAAATGAAAGAGGAACAATTTCATTCTGCTTGGCTGTTCTTCCCTAACTCACAACCATTAACAAGAAGAAACACTTCAGCTCGTTCTATCATGCAAGCAGAATCTATCGCGTTACGTGACCTCCAGTATTCACAGGAAAAGCTTTTTCCTTATAGATGTGTTTGCTAGGGAGAAATTTTCCGAGATGCCTATTTTCCAGATAGTATTGCCCACAGCTAGTAAACTGCCTCACCAGTGAAATATAAGGAGATATTCACCATCATTGTCTCAGATACTTTTGAAAAATTCCAATCCTTATTCTTCTCAGGATTAAAAGTTAATCGCTATATATCAAAGGCATTTTCTAATAATGCAAGTGTTGTATTACTGGAAGAAAAAACCTAAACTACAAAGAGATATACTATTTTGGACTGTTTATCATCTAGAGGACTGCAGAATTTTTGATTTAATTTACTATAGTACTCAATCCTAAGTACCATCAGACTAAGACATCAATTGTTCATAATATTTCCATCTTATTATGGCGTATCTAGAAAAATCAAATGTCTTCCAAGAAAAACATAAATCTGTGAAGTAGACTGTTTCCATCTTGTTTCTAAAAATATTTAAGTACTTCCTGGTGGCACATGTAATATGGAATTCCATTTCATCAGGAGTCCTATTAGCTTTTGTTGCAGAAAATTCAGATTCTTTGGTTTATGAGCATACATAATACTTTGTCCCTGTGGCTACTTAAGCCAATCCTTCCGCAGTTTATTTCAACTCACCTAAGTCTTATGCTACTATCCAGGAAATAAAGCGTTTGAGACTGATTTGATTTGCGCTTGACTGAGAGCATGATAGGAATTAAAAATAAAATAAAATTTAAAAACCCCAAGTCCCCAAAAATCCCAGACTTCCCTGCCAATGAGTGAAGAAGAAAACTGGCTTAAGACTGGAAGGCAAGAAGAGCCGAGATCTCCAGAGTCAGCGTCAGCCACCAGACACAGAAATGGTGACTTTATCTGATCAGTTCTTTTATCAGAAAAAAAAAAATCCAAAAAAAAATCTGCCCAAGTCACAAACTTGATACATTTATTAACTTTGGCAACATATACATCCATACACCAAGAAAGGGAAATCTGAAACAAATACACAAAAAGGGCAACATCTTCAGCTGGTGAAAATTGATGCAGCTCTACTGAAGAGAGCAGAACTGCATTGATTCAAACCATCTGAGGATCACATCTTCTAAAAGTTAACCTGCATAGATTTCTTTTTTTTAAATTTTATTTTTATTTTTGGCAATACTTATAGTTATGCCAGTAAGGCACAAGAGCTAGCCCAAGTGAGGTGTCTTACGGTGATTATGTCCGGGAGGAGTCACTGATCAAACTAAGCCACGGTGTAAACTGGTGAATCTCCTAAAGTCAACAGGAGTTGCACCTATTTGCAACAACGCCAAGCTTGATCCATAAGTTACAGTACTGAGGACACACTGTAGGATGCAGAGACTAAAAAACCTAATTTTGGGCAACGGAAATGACTAGTAAAGAGGCCAGAGCATCAGGTTAAAAGAAAAAACAGGACAAAGGTCTCAGATAGTACAGTGGGGGAGGGTGCAAAGAAGGTAAGAGTGACTGTAGAGACCCCAGAGCGCAGTGCTCTCCTCCACTGGTTCACAGCGTTCGTCTTCCCCATTTAGCAGTTGCTGGGCTGCAAACAGGCCACTGAAAATCAGTAGTTTCAATCATGCACATCATTATGTGTGTAAAACAATCACATTCAGGATTCTACAAAACCCTGGCCTTTTTTTTTTTTTTTTTCTCTTGAAATA
>VXAK01027020.1:12863-50535 GCA_013399435.1 Arenaria interpres | reverse complement strand
GGAAAAAAAAAAAAAAACACCTCAGCGATATGGCACCTAAACTCCAAAGTAAAACACTGGAAACAAAAGCACAAACTTGTCCTCCATCCGAAGCGGGATTCTCAGCAGAGGCTGCAGCCGAGTCTTCAGGGGAAGATGTGCCAGATAGAAGGCATGGATCAGCTTCCAGGACTGTAAAAACACAGCCTTAGGGCTTCGAATGACTAAGTGCGCTCCTCTCCAACTTACCAGAAGATCCTTCTCACTCCAGTCCCGGAGGGGAGGGGCGCTCAGTATGGCTTGCTGTCATTCTTAGAGCGCTTAAGCTGTACTTTCAGACGCTTCATGCCAATCTGAAAGCCGTTCATTGACTGAATGGCAGCCTGTGCAGAGACAGGATTGTCGTAACTTACAAAACCTGAAGAAAGGAAAATACAGAATTACACCACGCCAAAGCTGTCCAGAACAGCTACTCACAACTGGAAATGCAGGTACTCACAAGGTAGAAGAGGCTTGCATGGAATGCCATTTTCAGAAGCTCACAACTGTTTTAGACTCTTCATAAAAACTTCTTACTAAGGGCTCTTAGACAAAGCAATTGCTTTCTTTGGAACTTTGGCCAAACGATATACAAAGCTCAAGTAACATTTTCTAGTCTTCCAACAAAAGTGAGTACTGCTGTTTGTTTTATAAGAACTCATACCTGAGAGAAAACCAAACCTGGAAAGTGTTAATCTATATATGAAAACTCATTAAAGATAAAAGGCTGAAATCACCCTCTTGGAATTATGGGAGTAGATTTGTTTGGGGTGAAGGAGCTGTAGAGGTAGTGTGGCACTATTATGTTTAAGTTTCTCTTGGATGAAATAACATCCTCAAAATAAACTTCTGCAGGGTTTTGAAGGAGCCCATTTTAAATAACTCCAGTCAATGGCTGGCGTTACTGCTTGGGGAGATCATTCCATATGCAGGTGTTACAGCCTGACCCTCAGCATATTTTTGTGTTTTCATAAAGCATCAGACTGTCCAACATCTTTTGGCTCAAATGCTAAAAAATACAGGATACTATGTAGGCAACGAAACTATCAAAACCACAGAGAGAGGCTTGCCTCTTCTATTCCATCACAAGAAATCTTCATCCATCAAAAGAGTCATGAGAGCATACAGTACTACAGAAATGCTACAACTGCTCGCACTGGGGCTTCCATGGGGGGAAAATAAAACCATGAATCTCTCAGTCCACATGCACAGCCTCCTACTACACAAGCCAAGTAAGAATACGTTCTTTGCTCTTTTGGCATCACAGACTTTAGCAGTTAACTGAAAATAATCTATCTGGGTAGCAACAGTAGCACGACAGGCTGATGTACAGTTTTAGGACACGCTTCCCACCCTGATGTGTCTCCCCATCTAAACACACAGTAAGCAGAGCACACACAACCAAAGCTGAAATGGTTTTGCTATTACAAAGTTTTCAAGAATTAGGGGGAAGCTTTAAAAACTGCCTTCAGAGCATTTACAAAATACCAGAGACAAATGCTCCTGTACTATATGGTAGCCATAATAATTGTATATTAAAATATTAATAGAAGTCACTCATAATGGTAATGTAATAAGTAGTATATACAGCGACATAAACAATTAGTGAAAAGACAGAAAGGGGGAAGAGAAGGAACTATACCAAGATTACCGTCTGCAAACATAAATCATAGTGAATTATCTAGGGCCAAAACAGTATAATGAGGCATAATAATAATAATATGAAATTAAGAAAAGCAAAAAGTCAAAATGAAAAATCAGGAAAATACAGTTCATTGCTAGACTAGCTCAGATTGATTGATTTATTTTTTAGGAATATAGAGAAGAAGTCACTACTTGACTTAAAAGCTAGACTAGACAGTACACTTGAAAAGAGATTACAAGCAAGAAACCACCTTTTTACAGGTAACGATTAGACCCAACGTACCAAAACACTTGCTTAGATTGGTCTGCTTGTCAATGAAAACCTTGGCAGAGACAACGTTTCCAAATGGCATGAACATCTGCAGCAGATCCTGATCCCCAAACTCCTGGGGGAGGTGGTAGATAAACAGATTGGCTCCCTCTGGACCTTCAAACAACAAGGAGGAATATAAATTCAGAAAGAGCATGGACAAAACAGGCTCACTCCACAAAAAAAAGGTGAAAGAGCCATTCAAGCCAAAATTTCTAGATAAAACAATGAAACTGCTGTTCACACTTCTGCGGAGTACTTGATTCCAGAATAAATCAGCATGACCCTTTCCTGGTTCTGATCGTTCAAATAATTCTAGCTCTTTCTCAGTATTTTGGCTTGTAATTTCCACATTGTGCCAAAACTGGTTTACAGATCTTTGCTGAAATGAAAGCTGAACAGTAAATTTGAGCTCCAGATGCTGACTAAAACAAAAATGGCTATGCAAAGCTCAAAGAAACTAAATAAATCTCAGTACAAAATACATTACTTGAAATCTGACATTCTTTTCTAAATATTATCCTACATTCTGCTGAAAATGTACATTCTCCATTACACTGCACATTAAACTGATTCTCAATAGAGTGAAGAGATTGGCATTAAGTATCTGTGGGAAGAAGTGAAGGACCAAGAAAGCAAAATTAACAAAATCAAAAACTGATTCGCTGACAGTGGGATGTATCAGGCTGCAGATTCATACTCTCCTGTTCTCCAAGAAGATGTAGGAGTACTATTACTAAGCATTTAAGACTAGACAAATCCTGGGAGAAATCCCCTGTATATAAACTACTTTGGACTGCCCTTAACAGAGAGGCCTCATGGGTTTTCCTTCTTTATCTTCAGTAACTCTAGGATTCTAAAAAATGCCAAATAAATGCTCTGGAGATAAGGTAGCTGCAAGGGCTGGCCTTGCCCTTTTGAAAACCCTTCTCAAGTTGTTTCTACAACTTTCTCCCTACCTTCTTTTTGACTTCCTGCTGCACCAATACTCTGCTGTGTTAAGAGACTCTGGTTATACAGTGTGGGCAGTGCAGCAGCAGCATATTGCTGGATTCCAGAATAAGCCTGCGTGAGGGCTTCCATTGTGCTACCTGTCCCATTTGAGAGACCACCACTGCCAAGTCCTCCATTTAAGGCTGCCATTCCTGTATAAGGAAAAGAAAATAAAGATGACTGAGTACTTCCACTGAGCCAGATCAATTACCTTTCAAGCAGGTAAAAGCCCCCACAGAAGTAGCACAGCCTGAGGAATGATACTTAGCTATTCCCCCAACCCACAACACATAGCTTACCTGCTAAAGAGCTAACGTTGAGGCCTGCTGTAGCCCCCGCCAGTGTCTGCAATGCTCCAAGAGAAGCCATTGGATTAACAGAGGAGCTGCTACTGGAGCTAGGTGAGGAACCTGCTATTAAAATAAGATAATTAAACTTCAAGCAATAATTCAACTTCTTTGTGTAGTTATTTCTTTAGAAAAGGCTAGTAAGGAGAAGATCAAAGCAACACAGCATACTTTATGTCAAAAAAAAAATCCCAAACCCACACAACTTGATTGATCATACTACTTATATATTCTAAACCCTTCCTATGTTTTTGAAAAATTTCTACTACTTCGTTATAACATCTGCTCTTTGTAGCAATAATAATTTCACTAAGTGTAAGACACCTAAGATTCAGACAATATACAAATGTTTGCTAAACTCTGTACGTCAACATAAGGCGACCAGCAGCACTGCCTGTTTCCTGCTGCCTATACTGAGTAATAATCACTTGTTATGCATTAACATCTATCCTTGAAACATCACACAAGGTGAAAGAGACCCAAACCACAGATACCAGGGACATTAAAGAAAGTTCCAGTCAAACTAAACATATGGTTTTCCCATACTGCCAGACAGGAACAGCAGATGCTCAGATTATTCTGACATAAGAAATGATTTTCCATGAAAAATCCCGTTGCAGCAGCTGGGGCTAGGGCCAAGAAATTTACATCCAAAATAGATAGTTTATCCTCTGTTGACTGTGCCACTAACATCTTCCACCATGTGTACCCAGTAAGGTAAGTCCACAATACAGTACCTAGCAGACTAACAGCTTATGTACCCTGCCAAATTCTACAACAGGTAGTTTGTTCTACAGAAATAGACATCCAAACCACAAGAAAAAAAGGTTGGCAAGCTGGTATATCAAAAGAAACAGAAGTTCAAATTAAGTTTAATCTACCAAGATTTATGGACATGATACAATAAGAAAAGAATAGTATTTTCATGATTACAGAGCGATGGTTTTCCTAAGAGCTTTGTGGACTGCTTAGAAATCTGAAGAAGGTAAATAAGAAAAGCTATGCATATTGCTATTAATCTGGAAGTTTAAACTTACTGCACAAAATGCACTGGAAAATATTTATGGATTCTACAAGTTAAAAGATATTAAAGAAGAACTGAGATTCAGGCATTTTCAGTTTCCTTTGTGTTTTTTGTGATTCTCAGTTATGCTGTGTGCATCCATTAAAACTTTTAAAAGAATTGTTAGCATCTTTCAAGCAGATTCACACAAACTACACATTCCCCACTTCATATATACGGCACAAAGTCTCTGCCGGAGTGCAATATGATAACTATTTCAATGGGATACACTTGCTTAACGAGCCCCAGCAAAAGCTGTACCTGACAAAAGCAGTCGTACCTAACACAAGCTGCAAGAGAATCCAGGGAGCTGCACTTCACACCACTGTTTAGATTTTATATGGGCAGAGGAAATGACAAACCTCCCCTAAGAAAAGTTCTAGACAAATTCTTTTAGCAAGTCAGAAATTGAACGACCATGTCCCAAACTGTATGTTAAGATGCTTTACTCTGAGGAAAATAAGACACTTCTGTCTTATTATCAGTAGTATATTAAATCTTGAAAAAACACAGAGAAGAAGTTACAGTATAACCCTCAAGTTGGTAGAAAAAAAACCAGTACAGCCGGCTGAATAAAAGGCAGCATTCAGAAAATCACTTGTTTCTGCAACCCTTTGTTGCTGATCTACATAATTCAAAAAAACACTACATTTGACAGGTGAGAACACCATTAAAAAAAAACAAACCACAATAAAATAGCAGTGGGATGGGAAAAAAAGAATGAAGCCAAGGATAGAGAGCCAAGTAAAAGAGGCAACGGATGCCCCCCCTACTTTTAAAAGCTTGTGATTTTAAACAAGTTCATTTAAACCACTACAAAAAGCTGAACACAGTTATTTTAGTTTAGCTGACTTTATCAGAAATCTCTTTAAGCAAAACAAGAAATGTTTTAGTCCTGAAAAAGCCACAAAAATTTAACATGGTTTGGTTTATTTTCTTTATCATATGTATATAGGAATTGCTGCACTGAGTCAGCATCCCATTTCTGATGACTACAGGCAGACAAATAACAATAGAGCAGAAATACAGGGCAATTACAAGGTAATTGTGTATGTAGTTGGTGCATATAGTCTATACACCAAAAATGGAGCAATTTGCAAATCCAGGAGTTTTTCAGCCAAGGGCAATGTCTTTGTATTTAAGTTACGAATTTCATTCACTAATTTCAGTGCACTTTGAACACTGAATTGTTTGACTTTACCATGTTCTCAGGCACGAGTTCCGCAATTTAAACATGCACTACGCAAAGAAACAGCACTTTTTATTTTTGAACTGTCAGCTGACAACTCCACCCGCTATCCTGTAATTCCTGCCTAGAAATATCTAACAACTGCTTTTCCCCCTATTTGTCTACATCGCAACACTAATATATTTGTAGGCTTCAATCATATAGCTGGTGAGAGGTCTGAAGAACAAGCCTTATGAGGAGAGGCTGAGGGAGCTGGGGGTGTTCAGCCTGGAGAAAAGGAGGCTGAGGGGAGACCTTCTCGTTCTCTCCAACTCCCTGAAAGTAGGGTGGAGCGATGGTGGCGGGGGGAGAGGTTTGGTCTCTTTTCCCAGGTAACAGGTGATGGGGCTGTTTCCTCTGGTCTTAAGTTGTGCCGCAGAGGTTTATATTGGATCTTTGGAAAAATTTTTACACTGAAAGGGTACTTAAGCATTGGAACAGGCTGTCCAGGGAAGTGGTTGAGTCACCATCCCTGAAGGTATTTAAAAGACAGGTAGACATGGTGCTTAGAGATATGGTTTAGTGATTTTTTTTTTTTCAGTGTTAGGTTGATGGTTGGACTCAATGATCTGAAAGGTCCCTTCCAACCGAGGTAATTCTATGATTCTATGTCCTCCTCCCATGTCAGTCTTCTCTTTTTTCAGGCTCTCTCATTGCTCTTACTAGAGAACGAGTTCCACAGTTCTAGTCATCCTTTCTGTACTTCCGGTTTTTGTGTGTTATTTTAGACCAGAAAACAGCACACAGTATCACAGAATCACATGGGGTTGGAAGGGACCTCCGGAGATCATCTAGTCCAACCCCCCTGCCAAAGCAGGTCCACGAAAACCAATACAGCTTTATACATGTTCTTCACTCCATCCCTACTTCTAAACATTGTTTCTGTGCAGTTTTTGGTGGGTTGGTGGGTTTTTTTGCCTGCTACTGAGGTTATATTTTCTTAGATCTATCTACTGAGCTATATCTAGTCAAAATGCTAATTAATTCTAAGATAACTAGCTGAAAATACTCGATAAGGTTTTCAGAAAATTTGGATATGTAGTAAAGAATAGCTAGGAAAAATAAAGCAACTTGGACATCAACTACCTACCTGTGGAGATAGGTAAACTGAGAGAACAGTAAGTCTGTTCTAATTCAGTCAATTAGCATCCAAGCAATGAACACTAAAGTTCACGCAATGAATCTGACTGAGCTGTACCAGCATTAGTTCCAGTAAGTTTATCTAAGGCCACAGTCTCTGTAACATGGACTACCTATACAAGGATACAGCAGCAGTCTGTTCAGTTCCAAAGAGTAGCTGCTTTATTGCAAGGTTGAAGGTTTTGCTCCAACCTATTCTACACCAAAATCCATAATACTGTTTGGAAATACCAAAAGGAAGTCACCTGAAATGAGCAGGAAGACAGCACAACAACAATACTTAACACCTCTGATTTCAACCATTCTGACATGTAACCTGTCCACAGTCCACAACTCAGCACTGTGTGGACTTTCAAGTCCCCCAAACACAAAAGGTATCAGTGGAGATGAGAGAAAAATCAAAACGGTAACTACGCATAATGATTGTCTGGATTTTTCCACCAATTACGCAATTTGAGGACAATGTGGAAGAGACGTCCAAACGAGCATCAGGTCAACATTTGGATGACAGATGGACAGAAGTCAAGCCGGTAGTCATCTCATCTGCAGTTGGGTTTAAGAGGTTTTCACAGAGGATGTTGCCATATGTCTCACAGATAAGGCAGGCATTTACTAACACATGGTACCGAACAGCTATATACTGAGTTTTTCCAAGGCCTAGGTATGGTTCAGGAGGGATGTCTGAATGTGTGTAGTCCAACAGCCTTCTATGTGAATACACAGAGTGCGAATGCACATATAAGTATCAACCAAAACAGAATTTCAAGTTTGCTTTTATAAGAGATAATTGCTAGTTCAGAGTAAAGAGTTAAAAAGCTGTATAGTTACAGGAAGTACCATAAAATCGAATGTTGTCTCTACACATTGAGGCTTCCCCTCCCCGCCATTTAAGTTCAGTTTTAAAAGGTAAAGCATATTCATACCTCTAATGACAAGCACTGAAACTGTTTCAGCGTTTAATGTCAGTGACTACATACAGACCACATATCCTCCAGAACTTTTTATTTCTTTCGAACAAAGCTAATCTCTACTCTTTAAAATTATACTTGAAATTAAGTTTAAGAGCAATACAGCAGTGACCGCTTCAAGTTACAAGCCTATGAAGAGTGAACTGATACACCTGTATAGGATATTAATGTAAATGACCCATTATGATTACTTGATTGTTGACACATAATCATTTATTGATATGACTGGCAATCAGAAAACTGGGTTCAGCACAGAAGGTACTTAAAACTGGACTGCTTCCCACCCCATAGCCCCTCCACCAGTATGATCAACAGCGGAACAGAGTCCCAAGGTATGTCTCTCACCAAGGGAAAAGGAAGCTGCAGAGTGCTGTGGAACAGCCAGCATTCACGGAGGGGAAACCAACCCCAAAGAATCACACAATTGCAGCATAACTTCAGTTGAAAGGCACACCTGTGGATCGTCTAGTCTAATGGTCTGCTCAGAGCTGGTCTAACCTCTGACTTAGGTCAGCCTGTTCAGGGTCCTTTACAATTGCACCCTGAATCTCTGAAATGACAGAGATTCCACAGCCCCTCTAGCACCTGATTTCTGAGCTTAATCACTCTCACCATTAATTTTATTTCTCTTTTATATTCAGTCAGAATTTTCTCAGTTGCAACTTGTGCCCATTGCCCTTGTCCTTTTACTGTACACTTCTAAGAAGAGGCCGTCTCTGTCTTTTCTAGCATGCCTGGCATGTGAACTTCACAACCTGCCAGTCCCTTTCCCCACCTCACCAAATCAGAGAACAAACTTGCTCCAGTCAGTACACGAGAAAGCCAACGAGGAAATCTTAGTTCTAAACACCAGTCACAGCAACCTGTAACCTGACAATTCCAGCTCTGCTTCTGTGTGAGGAAATATGGGAGAAATTCTCAGATAGATTCACCTTCACGCTTTCTCTAAGATGAAGAAATGGGTTATAAATGCGGCTCTTCTATAGCCTCAACTCTTTGCTTTTTTTTTTAAATTATAGAGTATGATACCACAGCAGGGAATCAAGATAAATTTTGATATTTTAATCTTTAAGAATTGCAGACCAAAAGTTTTCATGCAAAACCCCCAAAACTGTCCAGCAACAAAACACTCTTTGAGCTGAATTCTTTCTGGGGGATTTCTCTAAGTAGAAAACTGTGCAAAGCACTCACAGTTTAACTCCTGGGGCATAAGGTTTTCTAAACAGCTTTTCCTTGTAATCTCTTGATAATCTCTTAGTCCAGCTCCTGGGTCCTCCTATGCAATACAAAAAGCTACCTGTGTAAATTTAAAACACTCCCAACCCCCTTTGGTCTCTCACAATGACTGGTGAGGATGTCAACTCTGTAGGCTGGATTTCAAAACCGGATAAGCAATTTGGCTTTTTATAGGAAACAACAAAAAAATACAACCCACCCAACAACCACCAAACCCGCATACCACTCTGTAGAAGCCAGAAAACTGACACCCTGAAAAGACAGGGTCTCCCTTCCCATGTCAGTATTTGGAAATAACTGAAAACGGGATAGAAATAACCCCGTTTGTGGTAAAAACTGAGCATGTCTGATGTAAGCACAATTTAATTTATTTTTTGTTTTCTTGTTTCTCGCATTTATGATCACATTGAATAGTAAGACAGCAAAAGAACACTACTGGACATTCCAGCCTCTCTGGATAGTGTACATAACCTAAAGTAAAAAACAAAACAACCCAAACCACAAAAAAAATAACAAACCAGAAGAGCAAGATACTGACTTTTATGTGCAACTCATACACTCACTTCTAGACAATCACTTGCCAATGAATGTGCTAGGGGTCTATTTATCCTAGTTCTATGAGGTAGTTTTCTTCATTAATGCCAGAGGAATATAAACTGTACTGTTGTAGTGCACAGAATGCATTACTGATGCTTAAGGCATCTTCTCTCTCCGCGTCCAGAGGAGCAGGGTACATCTGTCACAGTACCTGCCTAAAATCACAGAGAAACTGAATACGTGATGAGATTTCAATAACGAGACCGGAAAGAGGTCACCTACCTTTCTGTTTCACAATGACCTCAAAAATTCTTTTCACTCTTAATTAACCTGACCATTGGAGGAAGGAACACAGCAGGTAAAAAGTCTTTGCTGCTAGCAAAGATATCTACCCTAAATAAATCCAGTGAATCTACTAGTAAAACGCCTTATCTATTAAAGACTCAATACGAAAGTGCCAAAAAGGATAGACAAAACAGGTGACGTTACCCTGAAATGACTCCTCCAGCATAGGCAGCCTCTTACCTGAGCTGGTGAGCACACTCAGGGGACTGCTGGAGGACGTGAGGGCAGCGGTACCGCTCGGTGTGTTCTGCGCTGCACTGGCCGCAGCCGCTAATGCCGCCAGGTTCTGTAACTGCATCGCATTCAGGCCTGCAACACATCGAAGAATGCACAGAGTTTCTCCTATAATAGTCACCATCATCCAAGCTTAGCAGATCCAGCAACCTCAGCCCATCACAAAGGAGTAATGGGAAGGAGCTTAAAAGCAACAGGCTTAATACCAGTTACTGATCTTTTTCTACATTGCGATTCATTGTTATAACTAAAAAAGAGTAATTTTTTTTTTTCCCAGATGGATGAGTTTTGGTAAAAGACCAGGTAGGCATAATCCCAGATGGAGACTCCAGAATACAGAAGTTTTCAAGCAGTGTTCTTTCCAGTCACAAAAGCACAGCAGTTTTAACTGAGAGTTAAGCCAGGGTCTGACAGTTCATCTGCAAGTTGGAGAACTTGTCTAGACACCAGGCCAATAACCTCCTCTTCTCTGCCGTCCCTCCACTCTCTTTGCAAGGGAACAGCAACAACTGCAGAATTCTTTTGAGAAGGCCTACACACCACAGCAGCCACAAAGTCACACCTTTAACCCACCATCACCTGAGCATCAGCACATTTTATTTGGTCCCCTTGGCAGCCGAGAAGCAACAGTCAATTGTAAGACAATGCAAAGTGTCAACTCCTGACCACAAGATCAGCCAAGGGACTCGTAGGCTGGTCAGCCGGTCCAACAAAAGTGGTAAGAAAAATGGGAAACATAAAGCATGTTGTGAGTAAACATCCAGGAATACTGTAGAATGAGGAAGGTATCCCTGTGTTGATGAACTTTAACCAGTCAATTTACTCATCTGACTCACCTTGATTTTGAGTCATAACTTTTTAATGAAACCATTTGGTCAGTACTGACACTGTAGTTTACCCTCTTTTCCTGCCATGGGATTATCTTTGATATTGATCATCTTCTGAATTCTGTATTTTAGCCATCCTGTGGTAGGCTAGATCCATTCTTCCAATTCTGCCTCTCTTCTCTTTTACCTTATTTCCCTTTTTTGTCTCTACTATTGTTTATTCTAACAATTCCTCCTCTTTTCATCTGAGTTGAGACAATCCCTAGTAATTCTTCCCTACAAAATTAAAACCACAATTAAATTAATCACCGTTCATAGAACATCATCAAAACATCCTACGTAGATATGGCACCTTATCTTTTGGATGCTTAGTATGTATTTGGTGACAAAGCACAATCTCAAATAATTAAAATCTCAGTTTTGTAATCTAAGTATCTAAACAGACAGCATAAAAATGCAAGTCACAATGCAGTATAAACAATTTATTTTCTAAAAGACTTCTACTACCTTTAGCATAGTTAATTTGGGGTTTTAAAATCTTTTTCAATTGTTTTCTCTTTGTGACAAAGTCTGTTTCCTTAACCACATTTAGTGCCTGAAACAAGAGGATTCCGCCTTTATTTAGATTATCAAGGTGCCACTGTAACACAAAAGCATGAAGTTAAAACCCAAAAGTTGTGGGTTTTGTTTTTAGTATGCTAGAGAGTGTTAAAAGTGCAAGTGTTAGAGCTAGTGAAGAAGAGAGCAGCTTGCTTCCTTTCTGAAGCAGTCTGGCGTGTACACACTGCACCTGTCCTCTTGTCATCACATTGTTTTCCCATCTGCTTTCAAACAGGGTTAAGATTAAATTCTGTCTAAAAAGTCTGATATAGTTTGGGATCTAATTACCTAATTTTTTTAATGCATGAATTTCAAGAAAGGCGATCAGCTGAGGTATTAACAGGACTTTGAAACTAAAACTCTCAGTGAAGAATCAGACTTGAAATAATTATTTCAAAACACCACGCAACATGCTATTTATACATCTGAGTTCTCAATTTTTAAGATTTTTTTTTTTTAAATAGTGAGAACACAATTACCCCGGAAACTTCACAGGCAACCTCAGCTAGTTAGCACCTTCCCCAGCCCTTATTGTAGTAATGACATGAGCTGCTGTACTGTTTTTTTCCTTTATTACCACTTGCTTTTAAACAGACACAAGAGGGGGGATAAAACAGTATCATGTGCATAACAAAATCTAGTATATGTCACCACCACACAGGATATTAGTGAAACTCATTTTTAAAAAATTACTTGTGGCAAGAGTCTTAGATTTAAGAGTTGTGAAGAGGTCCCAACATGAAAAAAGTAAACAGAAGTAGTTCAGGTTAGAATCAACCTCAAGTATAAATCAAAGTTTTCACAATCAAAATCGTAACACTTCACAAAAGCTTGCAATTGTTCCTGATGGGTGTGCCAACACAAATCAGATGGAGAAAGCCACTTTATTTTCTTAACGCTTTCAGATCAACCTCTGCACAGACAGGGCACGTAATATTGTGAACTACCATAAAACTCCAGGAGGTAATTTCAAAAGCTTAAGGAGTTCAGTATTAAAACCAAAACTACAGGGGCTTTTGGCCAGCAGAAGGATTTATAGAATGCAGTTACTGGAGTTACTAACATATGTTTTATTATTCCTCGCCCTGTGAAGACAGAAGGGACAATCAATTTGCAGCCCCAGTACTGCTATATTTAGTGCATATTCTGACTAGTAGGCCACAGCAAGGAATTTGGCTCATACCTAACAGCAATGGTGTAATGAATGGTAATTCAAATGAAGGAATTAAAGAACCTCAATGAAGGACTAGTTCACATTCCTACCAACATTGCATTTCCAACTTTGATGTATTTAGGAACAAAGAATTTTAAACGGGAAACTTAAGAATCTATTATCGCTGAAACACATGCATTAGTGCTTACGGCAGAACATAAAGCTTTACATATGCACCTGTTTGGATAAAAACAAATATACAGAGCCATCTTTTTGTACCCATAAGGGAAGATAATTTTAAATGCCAGAGGTAGGGGAGACGACCAGCATACCACAACTTACCTTGGGGAAAATGGTTAACTAAGATTAAGAAGGAACATCCATGCTTGTAGCAGAGGATTCCTGTCATTCCAAAGGAGCGGATAAAGCCAGGCCTAATTATTTTAAATGAGGTTAATGGGTCTACAGCCTTCTGGCTACTTTCTCTACCCTCCTCCTCTTTTCTTTGGCACTGAATTTGTCTTCTAGTGGAAAAAACTCACCTCCCATTGGGTGGAGGCTGCTCAATGTGTTCAGGTTCCCAGATGACGCAGCTGCTGTCTGCTGAAGGAGCTGCAAATAAAGCTAGACATTACACCAAAAAACAAAACAAGAGTGAGAGTGAGGGCTGGCTCCGCTTCTGGGAGAAACTGCACCACACCACAGCCAGAGCGCCGTCACAGAGGGAATTCCCACTGCCCATGCACCACATCATAGCAAAGCGTAAAGAGAATCCCCCTTACACAGTACAGCCAGAGCACCACCATGGTGAAAATCCACATTGCCCATGCATCACATTGCAGCCAAAGCAACAGCACGCTGTCCTCACTCAACACCATCAATGTTGAGGGAAGTTTATAGCTAATACACCAAGACAAAACCAGTAGAATCAGTAGTGAGAGAGAACTATTCAAAGCACCTCAGGCAGGATTGCTACCCCTAAGGATATGCTACCTCAAGCCAGGCTTAACAGGTGACACTGCCAGGACAAGACAAATGGCAAATGCCATACAAAAAACAAAGAGCCACCATGAGAGGGAAGCCCCTCCAGACATGAGAGAAATGTCAACGCCTCTGCTCAGAAGCAATTTAGAGGGATTTCCTATTCCTTTCTCCATTAACCAGGTTGTTATAAAAAATTCTAACCTACCAAACCTAACTCAGCAGTAGAAGAGAGAATGTCTCCACTTCAACAGTACGCCATACCAAGAACGAAACGAAACGTTCCTTTCCTGTTCCCCAGACCTTCTATTGCCTGAATACAGTTCTCATAGTTACTCTGGCAACCTGAGCCAGAGCACATTGACTTATGAGAGGTTCACCCTGTAGGGACCCAGCAAAATCAACTACAAACAGTGACAAATGCAGACTACCTCCTGTTGCATCATTTTTGCTAAATAGAGTAGTTTCTCTCTATTTTCTGTAGGCTTTTTTGGTTTGTTTTTTTTTCTTTCTTTTTTTTTCTGTGCACAGTCAGCTACTGGGTGCTTCCAACCTGATCATCTTTTCTATTTGGACAGAACCAAGTACTGTTCTAGGTTTCACTCAAAGGGGATGAGAGAAATAAAGGCTGAAAAAGGAAAAATGGAAGAGGAATACAATACCATGCCATCAGATAGACATGAAAAGGGCATTTATATGGGCAAACAGTGAGGCTATAACATAAGAAAAACTTCCCAGCACAAAGTCATTCTACAGAAGACAGAAGGAAAAAAGCTTCAATAGTCAGGGCTACAGTGACTGAGGTTGAAATCCTCACTTGAATAAATTTATTTCAGCCTCCTCATCCACAAAATGGAGATTAAGAACCCTCTAAAAATGAATACATTGAACACTACAAGACAGTCAGACGCTGTAACCCCTGAAGAGGTGAAAATAATCCAAATTAGAAACTCACTGCTAAGTATTGGGGTCCAAGCGTGTTGAGACCAGCCAGGTTTCCCCATACGGAGGCAGCACTGATCTGTTGCATTTGTTGCTGGAGTTGCTGAGCAATTCGTTTTTGCTCTTTGTCCTTCTGCGTGTCTGCAAATTTTACCACAATGGGAGAAGAGCAACCCTGCAAACAGCAATTCAAACAATTACATGCTTGCTACCCCCAGCAGTCACAAAAATACTGCGTTAAGACCCAGTCATTGGAAGCATTCTCCTCCCCTCCCCTGACATGCATACATACATACATTCAAACAGCACATTTCATTAAAGGTTCAAAATCTCGTTTGCTTTTGATTCTATTTTATATTTTGGTATTTTCTCTGAAGATGAAGTTTCTATCTCAAGTTCTAAAAATAGGAGCAGAACAAACACAAAGGTCCAGGAGTAGCACTTGTGAAGAAGCACACACTGCATAGCCTTCCCTCTGCTCTCTAGTCCTCCAAACTACATAGTGACTGCCTGAAAAATTACATCTTCTCCTGACACCCACTAACTTGCTTTACCTCCATAGTTTGTGCTTGGTGCATTGTTTTGATTGCTGTTTGTGCCATGGCTCTTGTTGTAAAAGTCACAAACGCGCAACCTGGGGAAAGAACAAAAAGGAACTAAGTCATTCACTACATCCACAATTACTGGGATGAATAAAGAAACGAAAATGCCTACGGGGCTGGGGGTGGTGGTGTGGGATCACAGAAAGGACTGAAACACCACCCTGAGTTGAGAAAGGCAGCATCCAGTGGAGAACCTTGAACTGTGGGAAGAGCTTCCTGCTTACCTCGGCTCAGGCCATCTGGGCCCCGTAATATCCTGCATTCTTCAATCTGCCCAAAGGGGGAGAACATCACTCGGATATCATTTTCATTGCACTTCTTGGATATCATGCCAATAAACAACTTCCTATCTTCTACTGCTAAGAAATCAAAGGATAAGAGTATAATTAGCAAATATGTGCTTACTAGATCTTATTTTGTCAAGTCTTCGCCATCAACTAGACTCCCTTCCCTTGTATTTAGGGTAGGGAATTGTCAAAACCAGATTCCCAATAATGGAATGTCTTCATTTTAAGAGGATGCATATGAGATACCTCAATGAACCTGAAAGATGACTGTTTCATGATGTTGTACGTTTACATTTTGCTGACTGTTTCTCCCTTGCAAGCCTGTGAGTTGCAAGAATGTAAGGAAAGGAAAAATATATCAGATTCAGCATTTCCCTGTATCGCCTACATTCAGTTCATGGTGACTGAGAGAAGACCTACATGTATTTTATGGGACTATTTTGATTCCCTCTCCTCTGTCTCTTCTATCTTTAGACAACCAACATACCTCGCTGTCTCTAAAGAAGCAAGCGAACTGCAGAAGGCTTCTTTCTAGCCTCTTCATCACGCCAATCACTTAAATTTAGATCTGCCTACTTCCTCATGCTCATGTCTCAACAGCAGAAGCTACAGCAGTTGCCAAAACAGAACAGTTTTAGTTCTGTTTCAGATTCATCCCTTCTGATCTGTACTAAAAGCCTGAAAATAACACCTCAGATCACAACAATGGACTGTGCGCTGCTGCACCTTGCCTCTAAATGCTGATGGTACTAGATACATTAGAGTTGAAGAATACCTTTCAATGTGCAGACTATTTTAAAATAAATGGTCCAGAAATACATTTCTCAGTTAGTGGTTACTAACGTGGGTCTAAGGGCACTTATGGGAGTGGGGCAAATTTGAATCCAGAGCAGAACTTTATACCTCTCCTTTTATTTACTTATGGATGCTCTGAAATACTTACTTTTAAAGGATGAAGCAAATTATGTAGAATACCATTTGGAAATAAAAACCAGTTTGCAAATGCAACATTCAGCACAAAATATAATATGCCAAAGACTGTGGCACGATTTGAAGCTTCAAGAGAGAAAAATCTTCTCCTATTTGGTGTCGTGGTGAGGGGAAATCAACTTATTTGCTGAGTCTTCCACAGTGCTGAAGACAAAAGTTCCAAACTATTCAAGCTGACATAACTTTAACTGACTATTAAATCTTACTGTTGTACCCAGTTCACTTTGAAGCTCTTAGAGCAGAAAGCTGCTTTCAAATCCTTTTTTCAGTCCCTTTTAGCTCAAAAGGTTCAAAATCCCTTTTATTAAAGGTAAGCTAAAATGATTTTTTAACTGATACTTATTTGTATTTTCACCTACACGTTATACTAAAACTTGATTCATTATATAATAGCCTCAGAACTGTCACCCTAAAATTCCATCAAATACTTTTCCCTCCTTTACGTTATTTTCCCAGGATATTCGTGTGTATATTTGTATAATGCAAGATCCATTTCAGCTTAGAGAACCTATTCTATTCTCCTCCCAACTACGCTTCAAAGGAAGTACTGTATTCTAGATATATTTACACAGAAACATTCTGTATACACATAGAGGAATCTGCAGGTGGAATTACTCCTACTATATGTTATCTCATCTTCTGTTTTCAATTTCTGAAGATGTAAGCTTTCTGGAATCAGGATTATTCTCCATGATGCAACACTAATTTTATAGTAACTATGGGAAATGAAGAAAATAAAATTCAGCCAAAGTTAGGCTGAAACTATAAAATGCTAAATACCTGCTTTGCTTATCTTGCAGCAATATATACAGACACACACACACACATTTGAGCCATGTACATATAGGTACATATAGAAACTCATCATGGAAATATATGGATAAATGATCATTTCCCCAATTGTAGATGCTAAATGTCCTAATCCATCTGAAATGGCCCATGTGCAGACCTATTCTTTTTTTTTTTCCTCTATTGACCTGCTGTGAATTCTCTTATAAACGGTAAGAAGTTTTAACTCCCACTGCAGCTGCAACAGGCCTTGCTTCAAATTGGTCAACCACTTGAAAAAACATTTCTAGATTTCATAGAATCATAGAATAGTTTGGATTGGAAAAGAACTTACAGATCACCTAATTCCAAGCCTCTGCCATGGGCAGGGACACCTCCCACCAGACCAGGTTGCTCAAAGCCCCATCCAGCCCGGCCTTGAACATTTCCAGTAAGGGGGCATCCACAGCTTCTCTGGGAAACCTGTCGCAGTGAAGAATTTCTTCCCAATATCTAATGTAATTCTCCCCTCTTTCAGTTTAAAACCGTTACCCATTCACCTATCACTACACTCCCTGACAAAGAATCCCTCCCCATCTCTCCTGTAAGCCCCCTTTAAATCCTGGAAGGCCACAATAAAGTCTCCCCAGAGCTTTCTCTTCTCCAGGCTGAACAACCCCACTCTCTCAGCCTGTCCTCACAGCAGAAGTACTCCAACCCTCTGATCATCTTCATAGCACTCCTCTGGACCAGCTCAAGCAGGTCCATGTCCTTCTTACGCTGGGAGCCCCAGAGCTGAACACAGCACTCCAGGTGAGTACAAGAGCAGAGTAGAATGGGAGAATCACCTCCCTTGACCTTCTTTTCATGCAGCCCAGGACACAACTGGCTTTCCGGGCTGCGAGCACACATTGCCAGATTATATTTGGTTTTCATCCACCAATACCCTGAAGTCCCTCTCTGCAGGGCTGCTCTCAATCCCTTCATCACGATTGCCCCTAACTCACATGCCAGATGTTGCACCTGGCCCTGTTGAACTTCACTGGGTTTGCGTGGGCCCACCTCTCTATCGTGTCAAGTTCCCTCTAGATGGCATCCCTTCCCTCCAGGGTATCAACCACAGCACTCAGCTTGGTGTCATCCACAAACCTGCTGAGAGTGCACTCGATCCCACTGTCCATGTCCCCAACAAAGATTTAAACTACCTTAGTACAAAGAAGAACTCACTGGATGTTTCCCTAATTGACAATGTGGTTCTACCACAAGCAGCAACAGTGGGAGATACTGAGTCATGGAATTTTAGAGACATCATTTATGCTACCTACTATATTGAAAACACACCTTTTCCCCCCTTTCTTTTTTTAAATCTTTTTTAAAAAAATAAATAAATCGGGTCTCCAATTCAAGCAGACTTCATCAGAAGCTGTTCAAGGAAAGGAAAATCCTCAAGCTTCCCCAGTCGCACAAATGATGCCACCAAACTCAGACTCTAGTAATACTTACCATTACTCTTTTCACTGTCAGCTGGTTTCATCTGGATAGGATGGTGCATCTGAAACACGGAAAGATTCTTTAGTTCTGATGCATTCACTTCATACTACATGGAATACATCCCATAAGAATTGTGGAAGAGAAGAAAAAAATGGCAGCCCAAATTGCCTCTACAGAAGTGCCTATGTAGCAATACATAAATTTCTAGAAGAAAGAAAAACCTTTCCTAATGATATGCCATCATTCCTCCTCAGAGATTGTTATAGGAACCATGTCCGCCCACTTCACTACCATATAATTCTCCCAGATGTTCCAAAATTCCCTTAAGATCTGTTATACAAATCTCATTACACTGCTTTTTTGAATAGTTCTTTTAAAAACATTATTTGAGGGCAAGATAACATATGTTTGTACATCCATGGGGCCAGAGCTGCAAAGAAAGCATGGTTCTTCTCTTACCCCTGGGAGGATCTTCATGTTGTGAAGAGCATTCTGTGCTTCTAGTGCAGCTTTACGGGTATAAAATGTAACAAAACAGCACCCTGTAATTGAAACAAAATGTTAGGCAAGTAGGTACACTATGAATCTTGACATGCTGTACAGAAATGGCAAGTCCCACTTCTATCCTTCCAATGCAAAACATGTGACAAGTAGAAGAGGTTAGACATCAAAATAAGATTCTATGAAATAGGTAGGTCCTACTGTTTAAAAGATTTTTAAGTGTAACAAAATAGGATATATTCAGAAGTGACCAAACATCACCAATACACCATTAACACAAAGACTTAGATACATCTGTCAAATAACTGTTGGCTACTTCCATTATCAAACTCAGCAATTATTTGCTAGTACCAAAAACTTACATAGTTTCACAGGAAATACGATATTGCATATAACTGAAACGTACATCAAAGCACAGCATTTAGTTAGGACTTGATGTACACAAATGACTAAGACTTCAATTTTATATTTTATCTGAAACAGAGACACTTCCAGCAACATTTTGTTCATATTGTAGCATCACAATGATGCTCTGAAGCAACACAATACACTTTGCAATTATAATCCATATTCTTTAAGCATCTCCATCACTTCTGAGCTCTAAAAAAGTAACTGATTTTCCTCAGTTCAGCCAGTAACTGCATCACAGTCCGAGTATAATTAGACACATACACTTAAAGACTGTGAAGACTGGGCTCGCATGCATGCCTGGTCACAGAGATCTCCAAAACACAGGGGTGTTTGAATCAGCAAACAGCTAAGATAGTAAGTATGTGAAAGCAGCTGAGAACCCAAGTCTCCAGCGAGAAGTACGGAAGTTCTCACCTTTGCTTTGAGGAGGGTTTTGGCTCCTGTCCCTCAAGACATTGATTTCATAGACAGCACCATACTGTTCAAAGAGTTCTCTTAGATCCTTCTCACACCAGCTCCGTGGGACTTGACCCACAAACATCTTGATAGCATCTAGATCAGGTTGGTCTGGGTGATCCAGTGTGCCATTCATTTTCTTTGAGCTATGAAAAAACAAGAAGTAATTTCTGGTTTATCTGTTTCCACAGATTACAGAAGCTATTGCAGCTAGAAGCAGCATGCTTACAGTGAGATTTAAGAAAAAAAAATTCATTTCCACACATATAAATGTATATGGTTAAAATATATATAAAGAGAGACTCTTGCACATTCCCAGTCCTGCATACCAGAGAATATTCAGAAACGTCATTCACATTCATTGGCATGCTGTGTACTTAGAAACCAAATGCTCTGCACAGCTGTTTAAAACTTCTCTTAACGTTTATTCCTTTAATGTAGTCAACATCTGGGATTCAGGACACAAATCTATTGAGATGACTGAAAAATACCACTAGTTCAACCATGTAAAATTTTACAGAGAAAGAAACCAGAACAGGAAGGCACCTAAACACAGTCTACCCACAGACTACTGACATTATCAGTAATCACTGAAAAGGAGAGAGCAACATTTTTTTCAGGTTGTTTTTAAACGTGACTATCTGGAATTGTTTCCCAGGGTGAAGATCCAGTCACAGTCTGATATACCTAAGGACCTATCTCTGGAAGACTGACTGTAATGACATCCTATTGTAGCTATAGTGATTAGTAGGTCAAAATTGCTGACCAACCCCTGCATAATCTAGAAAGAACACGCGGAGTGGAACAGTAACTATACAATGATCCTCCCTCCCCAAACTCTTTGTTGAAGAATACAGGTGGCCTTCTCCCAGAGTAGGCGGCTATCTTCATGTCTCCTTTTTTCCTTTAAACGTAGTTTTTGAATGACTTATTAACTGCATGTTACAGTAAACTGTTCCTCTTACTGTCCATCTCCAACCATATTCCCCCCAAATAGAATTTTAAATTAATAATAAAAAAAATTTCCAAACCAGGTAACGTTTAGTTAACTCTTCTCCTCGATACACTGCTGTTTGAGTCTAAGGAAAAACTGAAGCCAGGGAAAGCTCATGATTTTATAGCAGTATGAACAGACCTCAGAAACAACAAAGCTTCTTACTAGAAGGGAAGGAAATAGTCTTAAATCCTTTCATTCCTCTCTACCTTTTCACTCAGAAAGGATCAGCACCTCTTCAAGTAGCCAAAGCAAACACCTTTTTACAAAGAAGTAAACTATCTCTTTTCATTCAGTGTTTTTTTCATTCCATTTGAGAACAACTGGAAATCATTTACTCTCTTCCAATAATAAATTTCAGCCCTGCCTTTTATGCCAAGGGTAGCTTAAAGAAGATAGCATGGCTCCTTTATATTAACTGGCGAACTCTTAACATGACCTCAGCAGTATTCAAGGACTCTTTCATTCCTAATCAAAAGGTTTAGTCTGGTGTCATTAATAGGAACAAACAGAAACTGTTCTCCCAACAACTGATTTAAAGAACCGATTTTATGATATGAGCACCTGTAGCATACTACAAACAGTACTGCCAAATAGCCTTATTCTTCCTTAGCCCTCATCCCAAAATTATCAGATCATTTTCCCCTCTATCCAGAATCCAACATCAATTGTCAACGCCCACTAGGATTTCTTCAAGAATAAAAAAACTGCAGGGTCTCCTATCTCTCTTTATCCCCCTCAAGGGGAGTTCATCAGACAGCGGAGGCTTCAGAGACAGCAATTCCAACTATTGCTTTAGTTATAAACTTAGACATGAAGACAAAATACTTACACAGGGCTAGCATTCAAGGAGCAATGGTCCACCATCATCTCTGGGAGGAAATCCAACTTGAACGCAGCCATCACCTCAGTCTGACAAACTACTAACACTAAATCAGTGTATTGCCTAACCCCCAAACAACACCGCTTCCAAAACTCCTGCAGGTCTTAGCACTCAGCCACACAAAAAACACTCAAACCACAGAAACAGAAGCCCAGGGAGACCAGCAATAGACACCACAGAAACAGGCTGGACTGGGAAAGGGACATGGAATCCCAGATTAAAAAGGGGATGTGACCATGTGAAGGGAGGCTCAGCTTGATACACAATGAAAATGCTGATGCACTGGGCTTGTTTTGTGCAATTTTCCCTGGCGAAGCAGTACTGAGTGCACTGTCAGATAAACAGAGTGTCAGATCCATGAAGATAGCAAAGGGTAACAGAGCAGAAAGAATACAAACTCCAGTCTTTCCATCCCCAACTAACTCCTTGCCTCCCAAAATGGCAGCCCAAGGCCTTGAGGTTCAGACAGACACTTCCCATACCACCAACGTTGAGGTGTGAAGTCAAGAGGTTCCTTCAGCATAAACATTTTAAATGGCTCTTTTCACCTTGTGCACTATTTTTGACACTCTTCTAACTTCTAGGAAGAAAAACGCCAATTAAAATGTTTGCCTGAACCTGCCAAAAAAAAATAAAAATCAAAGCTAAGATTTGATTACTCAAAAACTCCTTAACTACCACAGAACATCAAAACCTACTCCTTTTATTGGAGCAAAACATATACTGTTCTGGAAACAACACTTTTCCCGTGATGCATCTATAAATCCAGAGATATACAGAGCCTAAGGATCATAAAGAATGGAAAAACACAGTGATCTGTTGAAAACTGTTTTATAATTGATGAAAATGCTGATCAGAACACCTCAGCTGCTTCATCATTAAAGCAGGAATAACACGTTCATCAAGGAGCTGTGAGGTGTATTTATATGCGAGTTGCACTTCTATGTATTTATACACACAATACAGACCTCCGATACACAAACTAATGGGGAGATAATCTGGATAATACTGGATGCACCGGGAGATGCAGAAATATTTGATTGCGGTGAGTGAGTGCTGCAGAGGCAGCTGGGTGTGCCCAAGCACTCCAGGAGGGATGATGAATTCAAGTCCAACATGAATCCAGATAAGCCTTACGTATATGATTGATATAACCACAAAATAAACTCTTAGAGCATCAAGGAATGCATGCTGTGGCAGCTGCCAGCACTTCTTTCTCATCTGTCAACGACTGCAACGCGCACTTGCAGTTATTTAGACAGGTCAGTATATACAGCTTGCTTTCTGCTTGCACAGTTACAGCATGTCAATTATTTTTTTATAAATAACCATTTCCAACCCCTGGACAAAAAGAATATTTCCAATCTTCTGCCTACAGTGAGGTTAATTAAAAGGTTATTAAAAGGAGTTAGGCCTCATAATACAAAGAGATATGCATGTTACTGCAAAGTAAGAGAGGATGTGAATTTAGCACACATCAGTTATTCAACAGTAACTACTTCATGCATGCTCTTACTATGTGGTAAATGCAAGCAAGCTTATTCTTTAAAGAAAAAGGTAGAAACTACTTGCTAAGCACCACTGTTAAGAGCATGAAAACAGGCACCAGGAAGCACAGGTCATTTATTAGCTTTCAGTAAATTGTTCATATCTACCTTCAGACACATCCTACACGCTTCCCACTTGAAAAATGCCATGTTGTGTCAAACACATAATATCCACTTTATGGATTTCTCTAAAATGAGCCCACAGAAACACTTCAGATTTATGTGATCAGAACAGCAGAAGATACGGTGGGGTCTTTGCCACTGTTCACATAAATCTCTAGACCAACACTGTAAATTCTGGTCTTACCTATGAAGACCAGAATTCACTCCTTCTAGTCTTCCAATCATCTTTAGCTTTTTTAAGCAGCCAGTAAAATACCCCAGCAGCCATGCTCACTGTAGGTTCGATGAAAGATGATGCTGGCCACAGATACTCTAGAAAATGGGTTTTAAAAAGGTTACTGAGATTGATTAGCTTACTGAAGAAAATCATTAAGTCATTATGATTTGATCCTACGCCCACCCTCTCCCTCATCTCTCTGCTCTTCACAACGGAAGTCATATCTGCTTGTTCCATTAAAACAAAACTGCAGCAAGTTACAGGCATTGTCACACTGTTATACTCCAGGTCAAATTCAGTCCACTGGCTTTCACAATTAAAACATTAGTTTTGTGCAACTATCCCTGCTACGTGTTAATTTTTAATTCTTGTTATACTTACTTTAATTTCTCCTGTGATGTGCTCGCTTCATGCAATGAACAGTGCCAAAAATACTTCACATGCTGTTGTGTACAATTTGGGGGAAAGGAAGAATCAATACTAGAATGGCAAATAAATATCTGAAGGTATGTCAACCAAGACTCAGTGCTTCAGGGTACCATACTTCTGCAGCAATGATGGCAATTTCAGTGACAAAACACTACTGTACAAACAGGTTTGTTTTAACATTATTTAGCTGAAGGCGTCAAGCTATTGGAATTAAAAGACTTATGGACTTCACTTGTGAAAATATCAGAGAGTGGAAAAAGATGGTGTTTCGCTACTGCACAGAATTAAGAAGAATTAAATGAGGAAGCAGTGTTTCTTCGGAATTATAAAGAACACAGAAGTCATCCTAGCCATTGCTCACAAAGAAAGAAAAATAAGAGAGCTAAACACACTTCTTTTTTGCTCAGATGTCAAATTCCTGCTGGCTTCCAGATCCATTCTTTGCCTGTTTCTATTCAAGGGATAATAGAAACAATGTCTGAAATTCCAAGCTCTATGGACTGTAGCTACACATTTACATGTGGTGCTAATCTGACAATACGAACGTTAAAAACGCTGAAGCCCTAGATTATGCTGCAGAATATATCACTATATACGCTCCTCAGAGATTGCAGAGTACAAAAGGTAAGTTTTGCTTTTCTTTTTAAGTTTACAGAATCACATCACGTTCCTAGGGTACAAAACCTAAAAAAAACCACCCCACCAAACAAAAAACCTGTGTCACATTTTCTTTCCTAAGAAAGCCTTGTTCACTTCAATGAGCAATCAGCTCTGAAAGCTAACAATAATACCGTCTTTTATTTCATACAGTCTGAACCTCGGATAACACACACAAATCTGAAGCTGAGGGACTACTGGGATGGCGTGAGCAAACTATGGGAAAGGATGCGGGCTACAGGGAAATCAGACACTGTGAAGCTTTGAAGGAGACAGGTCCTAGAATAAACTTCCCCTTGTATTATCTGTGCGTATCCAGATCTCTACAGCGCTGCTGAATTGCAGTTTTGTTTTTAAACAGATAACCCCTAGGTTACATGCATCAAAATACAGTAACTACTTGTCAATATTTTGTTGTTTCATTGTTGGTCGTGGAAGCATGTGGTGACAATGCTTTCTGCCCATGTTGAAATCCAAACTGCCTTCCCATGCCTCGCTGGATACAAAAAACCCCTCACCTAGTTGCCAAAGCTGCAGTATCTTCCTCTGCCAATCTCTGTGACAGTTATGCACCGCGGGTACACAAATCAGACACTCGCAGAATGTTGAATTTACCATCAAAATACATGAAGTTTTGGGCTGCCTACGATTCAGATTAAATTAACTGAAAAACATTCTTGTATATATGAAATTTTTGTAGAGGTTCCCAGGTGGAGAAAAAGGGTAGGAGAGGATGATAATTGCTTTTATCTCAGAAATAGCAAAGTTTCATGGTGGTCTCTTATGCATTTATTCCTCCATACTCTCTAGACCTGGATGGATTTTCAGAAATAAGGTAGGTAAATTTTATTCTAAAAAGAACTTATAATAAGCTTTTTTTTTTTTCTCTCTCCCCTCGCTCAAAATATTTCTGGGGAAAAAAAAACAAACATGTTTGAGGTAAATCAATACATTCTTGACCTACTTCTCTGGCTTGTGAACGAAGTCCTGCTTACCCGTAGCTTCTACTCCAATTAATTCTGTGAAAGCTCAAAAGGAATGAATTCTGAACTTTTGCCTGACTGAAGAATCCCCAGGACCCCCAGCTCTCCACCAGCAGATGAAGCAGCGAGTCACTTCTCCCTGTGGCTTACAGGATGATGCTTGCTCTGCCTAAGTGCTCTTAGAAAGGGAAAAATTAAATAGCAACTAAACTTACCCTTTTATTTGACAGTAAAGACAACAAATTCAAAGTCAATTTTACAAAACCTATTTTCAAAATGAGGGAATTGGGTTATTTTTTCTGGAAAAGGAAACAAAACTTTGCACTCAAGTGAACAAATTTGTTATTCTAATGAATTCTAAACCGTGGAGCTTCTAAGCACAGTTATATTTTTCAATTTCTATTTACTATATATATATATATATATATAAATCCTAACTGTTTTTTGTTGTTTTTTTTTTTTTCCCAAACTGATAACCCAAAATACTGCACAGAAGAACTACCACCTTCTAGACAACATTAGGAAGGAACAACTAAGTAACCTCATCTTTAAATACAGACTAATCAATAATTATTAAGATTTCAGACCCATTTGTCTCATGTACAAAGTACCAGGCATTAACAGAAACCACGAACTAGACTGTGTCCTGTGTGCCAGTTCTCAAGTTCCCTAGGTCACAATTTTTTACCTTCAACCCATCCAGTGCAAAATCTTCATGCGAAAATAGATATGGAAGACGTTGTTTGGATTAAAACCACAAAAGTTACTGCTTCTCTGTGGCAAGTGATATCAGAACTATGAGGTGACAAAACATTATATAAAGTCCTATATCTGTGTAAGTAACCCCTATATGAAACAGTTCTGAACTACGCCGGTCAGTAAAGACCTATCGCTCGAACACGCTATTTCAGAGAGGCATCAAGGGATTGCAAGCTGTGGTAGAAAAGGCAGCTCTGTTCCCAGCTTTGTACCAACCTGGCACAAAAATCCAAGAAACTCCCCATAGCTCCTCAATTTCCAGATGTCACATGGGCAAATCAGGATGCAGTGATGCTTTCCTAGGACACAGAAAACTGGGAATACTGTTTGCTATGCAATAAACCTATACACTAGACATAACCCTAAACACAAGTATGCCAATACATACCAAAAGCAGAACTAAAAAAAGCTGTTCCTATAGATGTGTCTTATCTCCACAGAACAAATCCAATGAGTCTCAAGGTCCTTTACTGACTTTTACCAGTTTCGCTGTGCAGACCACAGCCAACAGTCAAGCTGATTCAAACACTGATGGGAAAAAGGCAAGGGCTGAATGTTTTGTTTTGACCTCCCTTTCACTTAATGCCTTGAGACATTTACTACTCGTACAAATTTAGTTAAATACGGACAGTGGATTCAAAGTTTTCAGGAAGAAATGACAGTAAAAAGCTTGTGCGTTGCTTCCTTTAAAAACACGCCAATAAAAATCCAACTGAGCTCTCTGTAGCAGATATCTATTTTTCCATTAATCAAAATACTTCTAGATTAGAGCACAGATGGCACAAAGACATCCCGTTCCCCCTCTTTGTTCCCTATGCTGCATGCATGAGTGCAAAGACACTTCAAAAGGCACCAGCAAAGTAGTGTAGAACACGAGGTGTTTAGACAGGCCAGTGACATAAAGCCATCACTTTGCTGGAAATACAAACAGTGAAGCCCAGGAATCAACCAATGCTCTGAGAGAAACAGCTTTGACCTTAATGTAACAGCAAAAACAAGTAAGGAAGACTGGTATCTACAGTATTATCCACATACCAACATGATGCCAAACAGTCCTGCTTTGACTGCCACACGTTTATTTGTCTGGCCAGCCTAGATGTCCCTCTTGCTTTTATTTCAAGCACTGAAGTGAATGCACGTACCGACTGTAATAGGTCGTGTGCGGCTGTTGTCTTCTTAAGTAGCTACTATCTCCAAACTAACTTCTCAAGTGACAGCTAAGAAAGGAAAATCTTAGTGACCGATACAACAGAATTCCCCCTCCAAGGAGGAAAAGAGATGGTATTTCACACAAAAGGTAGTAGATTTTTTGGAATGGCTTGTTGGCAGGGTAGTGCAGGTGCAATAGATTTACACAAGTGCAAGAACAGACTGGACAAGTACCTTGAAGAGACCCATCAGAGGGTACCAGACAAACCACAACAGGTTGGGTTCTCCTGAGTTGAAAACAGAGAGGCCAAGAGACAACTGAGTCGGTTTTGTGGTGAAAAAAAACCCCACTATAGATTATTAGCCTTTGTGAATGGCAAAGATAGGGCTGAAACATGTCAAAGAGCAGGGATAGGTCTATGTATTTGTGTTGAGACAAAACAAAAGGCACTATTAAAAAAAAAAACCTCCAAAGAACTTAAAATATTACAATTTGCAATATTGCCCTCGACAGTGTGACAGACAACTTTGGTTAGTATTTACCTGGATTTTTCCAAAGGCAGCCAGTATCTGCCCACCCTGTTTTCAGCAAGAGTACCCGTGCAGCATTAGGATAATAGTCTACTACATTAGCACAGTGAAATACGTAAATAAAAAAGATGGCTATGTGAGTAAAACCTTCAAATTAAAATATTTTTCTAGAAACTCCATCTTCTCCTCGGTGTTTAATTATCTCCTTCATATACCTGTTCCCCCATGATACGTTAAACACTTCCATTAATCTTCACAGAAATACAACAAGAGTGGTACCCGGACTGCTGTCTTTCCCTTACAGTGTAAGACATTTTATTTTGCTAGCTTTAAACTTCAATTTTGTAATTAAAGTTCCCAATTGTGATCTTCAGAATAGTGATCTGAAATGTGTAATAAATTTCTGTCTTTCCTGCTAAATCTTGTTTCTTTATCGTGCGTATTTCCTCATTTTTGTCAGATTAAGGGAACAGAAAGGGAGACAAAAATCAGCATTATCAGCTATTTCTTGGTAGTAGCAGTAGTGAATTTAAAAAAAACAAAACAAACCCCCCCAAACCATAACACAGTAAAACTTACTGTAATGCAAATATGACAGCAGAGCCTGGCTGAGAAGACACTGTATGGAAGATACTAGACATGAAGCAAATAAGCAGATGAACAATTGCCAAAAGACCAAATCATGCATTTGGAGCAATTAATGCATGACAACCTATTAGAGCATCTGTACTTGTAGGACAGATAACAACATGCCTTAACGCAGGCTTCCTAGAATAATTAATTTAAGCAAAACATAGACAAGGAGCAATCATCACATGTTTATCCCTCTTTGCAAGACGCTTTACCATAAATAATTGATATGAGGAAGAAGCATTGACGTATGAACCCTGGGGCAATTGCTTTTAAAGCAGAAGCATATAGGTTTCTTCCCTTCTTCATTCTAGGAAGGCATATAAACGTTAAAAACAACTACCAAAAAGTATAGAAGATTTAATCCTTTTATCCTTATCTGTAGGTTGTGGCATTATTTTTTTTTTTTGTAAATAGATGTGAAATGTGTATTTCAGGTACTGTTCTACAGGAAGGTAGGCAAAAGAATTTCAGTTTAAAATTTTCTTCTTTGTTTTTTTTTTTTTAACACCTGCCAGCTTTCCAACAGACAGTTTGGGAAGCATTTTGAGTTTTTATCACAGTGCTAGAAAACAACAACGCTTATATTTTTGCGCGAGACAAACTGTGGAAATCTTAAAGCAGCTAGGAAAGATCTGAAAGACCTGCAGACACTTTGGCACTGGAGATAGGAAAAAAAAAAAAACAAAACTCTTGAGAAAGTAGGAAAAGCGGCTTGGTCACAACAATAGTAAGAGGAAATAAAGGCAGCAGCATGACACAGAACAGGAGACAAGGCAGGAAATGAGAGTATAAGAAGTGAGGACATGCATTTCTATCCTGTGAAAGGACAGAGAACTACTAAAAGCAGACAGGATGGAACATTTAAGGCAGCAGCAAGGTTTGAGGGTTTGTCTCCCAGGCCTCTTTTGTTTCTTGACTGAATTCAGACCATGAGACACACAGAAAGTACGGATGATAAAACACACTTCCACTTCAATGCTTAAATCTTAAGTAGAAGAGAGTAAGAACACTAATGCTTGCAAGCCATCATGCCCTGAAAGCAGAGGTACCGATCCACTCACACCACTTTTTCCCCTTTTCCTCTCCCCAAATGCTGTCTCTGAGTTTAGAAAAATGACTTTTTTTTTTTTCGATTGGCCATTGGTATTTCAGCTTTTTGTGTAAGAAACAGCCCTGCGAGCAATTTTATGAAACAGAATATTATAGGTAGATAGATTATTATAGAAATTTAGATCTCCTTCAACTTTTGTATTTTGTAAATAGAAATGTAAGTTCTAGAAATCTGGCCTCAGACAGTCCTGTATTTTGCTGCCTTTTCCTATATATAGGAATCCGCAGTTCTGTACTTAGTCAAAAAGATGCACTGGAAACATTTTTGTATCTCTGCAATATTTGCTAGAGAGATTTTTAAAGAATCAACTACACATTCGAGGTTAGTTTTCTGCCACTAAAACAGAGACAGAAGATATTCTTCAGCTAAGGAGCTGGAAATCCACTGAGTCCTGGAAAGCTCTGACCAGTCTGCTTGTCTTCAAGCCCGATGTGCCACAAAGCACTACAATGGGCAAAGCAACTACATTTACACAGAAAATTGCTGTGTGGTTGCATATTGGACCCAGGGGAGACTACAGAACCATAAAATTCCAGAACAATACCACATATGAAGATTGTTGTGTTAACCTACATGAGAACTAGAGAGACTCAAAACCGCATTTAACTAAGGTTCATTGCAAGCAACGTACCCTGTGCATGTGTAAAGCAAAACCTTAAAGAACTGGTTAGAGTTACTTTTTTTACTTCAGAAATATAACATGTAAACTTAACTCAAAGGAATAAAATTAATATTAGTAATTTATTTAAAAAACCTCTCCTTACTTAAGTGTCTTAGAATAGCAGTCAGACCAGTTTAAAAATCTTTCTGAAGTATGATAGAGGCTTTTTTTTTTTCCCTTCCCCTGTTAAGTTTCAAGAGACCTTTTGGACTAAACAAAGCAACAAGTCTCAAGTTTCATTGTCCTTTACAGCCACCAGAACAGCCATGCAAGCCGTTTTGAGGAGTCCTTTAATCTCAAATTGTTTCTACTGATAGTATCAGATCCAAACAAGAATATTATACTACAGTAAAAATCCACTCACTATTTCTCTCTCATTTCATTTTTATCCAAATGAAAGCTTTTAATTGCATGTTACCTGAAAAGAGTTCACATGCAGCCCAGACAGCTCCAGGAGAGCACACTATGCAGTTAAAATAGTAATTGCTGCAATAACAACTTCTATGTAGTGCATCAATTTAGAACACAATAAAACATGATTTCCCCTGGCTATTGGCACAAGGCTGCAAAGGTATAGCTCCAGCATTGTCCACGGGTGGAGTAGAGCAGAGAAGAACAGGATATGGTACCCCTGGAAAGTTCAATGGGTACAGTTCAAGGTACCACATACATTGTGGAGTAGAAAAGACTCACAGATGCGACACAGGAAGCTCCAGCATCGCTCCTGGCACAAAAGAAATGTGATCAATTTAGGAAGTTGTTATTTTATTATCTTGTCTCCTAAAGAAGTTGAGACTCTCCTACTGCATATTTTAGAAAAAAAAAAAGCCATCCACAAAACTTCACTAGCTCTTGAGCTACACATGCAGGACCATAATCAAAATGTCAGAGAGCATGTTTCTGAAAAATATCTAAACTTTTCAAGCCTCTAGAGTCAAAAGAGAAACTGTATGATATATGTGCCTCAGTTTTTCTAATCAACTAAGAAAATACAGCCACATCTATCTAAAAATTTCCTCTTTAATAAGGTCTAAATAACCATTAGATTAGATACTACACTAGGTTTCAACTTCGGGAAGAGCTAAGCCCAGAAAGAATGAAGAACACTGCTCTGGTCCAGAACAGTCCCTCCAAACAAATTTACAACTAATTTCCTAAACTATAAATGGTCTTAGAAGTATTGAGGAAGAATTAACTTCTCTCTTATGGCAGAAAATCTGAAGTTCCTTCTAAGTAGACAAATCATTTTCATCTCCATGCCAAAGACTTCCTCAGAACTGTAATTAGCAGAATCCCACAAGTTTGGAAAACTAGATCTAATCACAGATTAGCCTGTCTCAAAGGTTACAAACTCTTCAGACAAAACCACAAATATAACGACCATCATTCTCTTTCCTATCTTCTGTATGATTCTAAAGGAGCAGCAAAGGAGCAGGAAGGGCAAAGTCCAGAGCACCAGTCATTTAGGAAAGAAGCTGGGTGTTTGGAACACCCACAATGCCTGGAAACCAATGCCCTCAGAGCAGTACTTCCAAACACAGAGGTCAATCACCAGTTATCTAAAAACCACTTGAAAATGAAGGTGTTCCTGGATTTCTTAACCCAACTTCAGCTTTTTCTATCCTGATGAGTAACATATGGAGCTACAGGATATCCTGCACTTTAAAGACAAATTTGATTTTATTTCTGATACAGACATGACTGTAGCAGATGTCTGACCACAGTCAAAAACAAGTGTTTCCTCAAGACAGTATCAATTTCAATTCACCCTGGTTGTCTACAGACTAAAGCACACTTTAAATATTTCTGCAGAGGTGATTCATCAGAAGAGCAACAATCACTACACTTTGAGCATGATAGTGTTAATTAACACAGCAGTTACAGGTCATTTGTCCTCAGAACTGAACTGAAATTCTTAAGGTACACGGTTATGGCCAGTCCGATCTATTCTTTTGGTGCTCCTCTGACCGCACAGTAAATCATTCCAACTTGCTAAACCAGAGAAATAACAGCTTGACGACAAGAGCTTTTTATTGGGTTGTCAAGCTGCCTTTGCCTACCATACACTCAAACTATCACAAGGACCAAGCATAACCAAAGGCCACAGAACTACTCAGTTGGAAACTGAATAAAGGAGGAAGAGGGAACTGCCTCAGCTGTGTCTTGAAACGATGCCCTTACTGGACTTCAGGCATGAAGAAAATTGCACCAGAAGATCCTTGCATTTGGCTCCAAGCATTTTTAAACTAGACTCTGTTCCCGTTCTGCTGCACGTAATCAAATTTGTCTCAGCCCAGAGGGAATTGTTCCACTAATACTCACCTTAAGGGTTTCACGTACTACAGAGTACTTCACATTTGTCCTGGCCAAGAAATTGCTATGAAGACATACATTTCTACTTTCCAGTTCGTTATGTTTCTAAAATTATTAAATTACTGATGGAGCTAAAGAAGCCTATTAGTACTTGAAGTCCTAGGTTGTTAACACTCCCAAGCCCCTTTAACAGTACAAAGGCAGGAAACTGAAGAGCGTAAGTCTCACTGCAGTGGAAAACGGTCGCTTCCATCATTGTTGTAAAAACAACTTCTCTCTAAACTTTTGAAAGAAAGCTCCAATATGCAACTGAGGGATACAAACTGTAATTGGTTCATACCTGCAGCTATGCACCTCCCTCTAGCCGTTCCAGTCTTCACTCTACAAGATAAAGAAAAAAAACAGACATTGAGTACTCCAGAGTTAAAATCAGATAATAACAATCATCACAAAACAAACTCAATCTTGTAAAACACTGAGGATTGTGAACGTAAAGCATATTTCTAATAACAGACGTCATCGTGAGGTGGTAACAACCATCATTAGACTCAAAAATGAAGTTGCACAATTCAAAAATACAGAGAATAAATTATCCTACCTGTCTGGCTTTTTGGCTCTCATGAGAGAAGCAGAGTTACCAACAGGAGCACCCACAATCTTAAACTCCTATGTCACATTATTCTGACAGTAAGATAGTTATAGATGGAAACGTACAAAAAAAGCTCTGAATTAGGGAACACAAAGAACTAACAACACAAGGAAAAAATATTATTTCTACATCTTAAGCAAATCACCAACCAGGAACCACACAGACTTTCTGTACTAACGTCTCATAAGTAGTGGACACCACTCTGGGATTCAGGGTTCTCTTTTTGCAGATTCAGTAACTGACCCACAACAAAAGCTAGCACATACTTAAATACAAACTTTGGATTCTTTTTTAAAAAGAATTTCTTCTCTGCTCCCTCCTAGGTTATTTTGCAGAACTACACTCATGGTAGTCTCGCAGTATTTTACAGAAAATCCAAATCCATTTACTTATCTACAGGTACCAGACCAAAAAAATGCATCCATCTGCAAGGAGAAGAGTTGTAAAAGGCTATTTGAATTCCCATGTTTTCACTGCTTTGCAGGCCCCTTCATAACCTTTGTTCCATATTCTCTGGGAAGTGTGGATAAGTGATCCGTATCCTTTTCTAACTTGTCTTGCAATATACTTGGATATTTACTACATGTACTCATACCCTCTTTTCCAGGGAAGTTCTCTCGAGAATTTTTTTTATCCCTATTTTGTAGTAATTTTCAATTGTTCTAATTTCCTCAGAATTTATTCAATTGATTTAATAAAATATTATACCCTCTAAAGGAAAACAGAATCCTAAACACAACAACAAAACCTAATCTTCTTATAATACTGGATAAGAGCAATAAAAATCAACCCATGAATCCTGAGAAACATAACTAAGTTATCTGAAATATGTATTTTCAAAATTATGCATTTATCTTTTCTAAAATATTACCGAAAACTCACTACTGGTCAGGGAACACTTTACATACTTATCTTTGTTCTGTTTCACAATAACATTCTGGATTATGAAGCTCCTACAAGTGATTCAGGCAAATACGTTACCTGAGGACACCTCCTTCCACCTCACCCACATTCCTTTGCTTTTTTGAAGTTTAATTAAGAATACTTGTTTATGGCCAAAAAATGGTCTCAGGTTCCTGCTAACAGACCTGGCTTCAAAACATCATGAAACATAAATTTTTTGTTTTCTTCCTTTAAAACCAATCTTTGCCAGATATTTAAGCCCTATGGAAGTCGACATAAATGTCAAGTTATGTTTCTGTAAAAAATCTGAGACGCACAGCTCATTGATCTTGTAAATGCTTAAGAATAAACTGGTAAACAACTTTTTTTATGTTAAAAAGAAAAACCTTCCTTTTGTACATATAACTATGTAACTGTCTAGAGAATTAATTTTAAAACTTCAAAGGAACCAAAAGTACAGTTAACATAGCCAGAGGTACCCATAACTCTTGGATACCTCTGGGAAAATATATACACCTCACCGAATCAAAGGCAAAAAGCAAGACAATAAAAACTTTAAAAAGCAAGCAGCAAATCTGACAACCACCTGTAGAAAGCCTGGGAGAATGATCTTAAATCATAAGTGTTTCTCAAAACAAAATTCTTTTAGTATGGTTCATTTAATTGCATGCAGAATATAAATGCACCAAATACTTCATCCAAGTTTATACAACAGACAAACCTGGCCCAAAGGCCAAAGAATCCAACAACTGTATTTCTTCTCAGAAGAAACGGGGACTCTGATACCTCAGGTCAAGCTATACACAGCTGGCACGCTGCTAGCGATGGGCGTCGCATACCCATTTCTGTAATTAACTGACATGGCAGGAAGCTCTTGTGCAAAATGCAGATTTACCCAAGTCCAGCATTAGATGCTGACAGCGAACTGTTTTCATAGTTGCAGAGTGTCGGTTCTTAGTGGGGACAGCAAAAACAATTAACGGGTGTAAATTTGGACATCTCATCACAGCTTTTGCAAAGAAAGAGAAAGAAAGACATTTTTCTGAAGTTGCCCCCCCCTTACTGAAGTGCTACATCTGAGTACAGATGGCACTTCCAACTAATTCTGTACAAAGCTGGGAGAAACACCTGACAATTCCACACAGAAAAATGAGGGTTTAACACTTCGATTTAACACGTAGCCCTGCCAGGTCTACGAGTGACAAAATACACTCTCACTGATGAAGAAACAGTTGTAACTTCTGGTATGCAATATAATATAAATAGAACTGCAGCTGGTAATGAAAACAAGTGGCTCTGGCCACTAAGTACTGCCTAATGGATCTGAGGCCAATATATCTAATGATACTGCCTTCATACTTAGTGGCAAAACTTCAGTCTCACCAGCACCCAGGACCATCTGTAAGAGAATACCGGATCATTTAATGCGTGCTGATCAATGAAATTACTGTCATAGTCAGCACTTGTCTAGACCAGTTAGTTCTGATTTCTCATTACACCTTCCAGGAATTAATGTTTATGGGATATCAAAATTACCATTGACAATTAAAGAGGCTAACAGATAAAATAGACCACATAGCTCAACCTCAGATATATCCTGGCGCCTACAGTCTCTCACATAAAATCATCATTTGGTCTGGACTCACTGCGGATTTACATACTTTTAAGTACCAACATGGCCAATAATAAAAACTTGGAAATACAAAAATAACTATTTGTCTAGAGGAAATGCAGGAGGGAGATAATGATGCATCAGAGAGCGAAGGAACAAGTGCAGGGGACAAATCAGATTACAAACAGAGAAGCCTACACAAATTAGATGAAGTTTCAATTACTGTACAGCTTAGGTCACAACCCACTTTCTAGTAAACATTACTCATGAGACAGCAAGACAACAGAAACAGTGGCAAGAAACTCCTAGAGTGCCCCAAACCTCGCCAAGGAAGCAGCTCTCCTTTCTTCTCTGAGAAATGCCCTTCTATTGCCATCCTTACACCACCCAAACTTCTCAGCTCCTCGTCACTGCGCCTGCTCGTTTGAGTTTGAGTTTTTGCAGCGCTGTCAAATACTGTTTGCCTCAGTGTTGCCAGCACAAGTACTAATGTGCATGCAGGATATCAGATAATCTATACAGTTAATAAGAAGAGCAGCTGAATTACTCATGACAACATGTTTGACTATGGGCATGTAAGTTTGTTCAACTTGAGATACAATAGGAAGAACAGAATGAAGAATAGAGGAGGTGTACATTTTGAGACCACTGCAGATTAGGACAAAAAAAAAAAGAGATACGAAAACGTTCTAAACGCCATGCTTCAAGTCACTGTAACCAGAACTTCATAAAATACATAAGATTTGGGATGCAGACTGTATCTGCAATGTCTGTTCCATGCCCAGCCAGCAATTACAGTTTAAATATTCCCAAGATGGATCATTACTCTTACAACTCAGAATGGAAGCGTCAAGAGACACACTTTGAGGATGTAAAACAATTCTATAGTCTATCTGTTGAAAACACAAGACTGGGACTTAGAAGACATGAGTTCTATTACTGACTATGGGACCGAACAGCACTGGACAAGTCCTATGGTCCTAAGAGTCTCCACTTGTACAGTATTATCATTTTATTTGGTTTCTTTTGAAAAGATATTTTAAGAACTGGTGGCAGAATGTATTCAATGGGAGTCAGAGAGTATCATCACATTGTTACAGGTGCATTTCAGCTGAAAACCCAGTAAACAACTTCATAAAAAGGGTTTCCACAAAACATTCTACTGCCAGCAAGTTTGCAGACGACACCAAGCTGTGTGGTGTTGGGATGTAATGTCATCCAGAAGGACCTGGACAGGCTGGAGAGGTGGGCCCAGGTGAACCTCATGAGGTTCAACAAGAGCAATGCAAAGTTCTGCACCTGGGCCGGAACAAGCCTCGCCATCAGCACAGACTAGGGGGTGAGGTATTAGAAAGCAGCCCCGAGGAAAGGGACTTGGGGGTGCTGGTGGACGAGAAGCTGGACATGAGCAGGCAGTGCACAGTTGCAGCCCAGAAAGCCAATCGC
>VXAK01027020.1:0-12817 GCA_013399435.1 Arenaria interpres | reverse complement strand
AGCACCTTCCAGTACCTGAAGGGAGCCTACAGGAAGGCTGGGGAGAGCCTGTTTACAAAGGCCAGTAGTGACAGGACGAGGGGCAATGGCTTTAAGCTGGAGGGGAGCAGGTTTAGATTGGAGATTAGGAGAAGGTTCTTTACTGTGAGGGTGGTGGAGCACTGGAACAGGTTGCCCAGGGAGGTGGTTGAGGCCCCTTCCCTGGAGATATTCAAGGTGAGGCTCCACGAGGCCCTGGGCAATCTGGTCTAGTTGGGGGTGTCCCTGCTGACTGTGGGGAGGTCGGACTAGATGACCTTTGGAAGTCCCTTCCGGCCTGGACAATTCTATGATTCTATGATTTGTCTCTAAGTAAAACCCAAAGAATGTCAGCAACAACAGATTTAAGCTTGCTATATCCTTCCAGATTATGGCATCAAGGGACTCAAAGTACCTCAGGAGCTGCCAACACAGAAGGTACACACCAATGCAACAGTTTATTTACCTTTTGAAAGGGGAACCAAAATATTCAGAAAACACACATTCACGTTTTGCTTTATGGATACTGTACAGGCCACAGGAAGGCCTATCAAATGTAGCACAGTGTTTCATGTCTTCTTTTGGGGGAAAAGATTGAGGTGTAGCGAACAGAAACAATGTTCTCAGATTAATCACTAAGCCTACTTCTAGAAGCAACACCACTTGCTGAACTTCAACAACCTCATCCCCCTCAGCCACAATATTCAAATACTAACACTTTCACTTACCTACCACTAAAGGCAAGATTAAAAAAATCTCAATGAGAAAATCACCCCTGTGCAGTGCTTAGACAGACACCGTATGCATAGCTCTGAGTTAAGTCTTTTATAATAATATCAAAGTACTTACATACTTCTTTCTTTTGATTGCACAAAAGAGAATAAATTCAAACGCAAACAGAAGAAAGACATATTGCAGGCCTCCCCACAAAGATCCTCAAATGCAATTGATATTCTGTACTATTACACCTAAAATACGAAAAGGGGACACAGTGCATATGATCATTTTCAGCAACTACTGCCAGCTTTAGAGGGAAAATAATTTTGAGGTGTCCCAATTTTGAAAGATCAGAATTGAACTGGATACAAAATTCCGAATAGGCTTGAAATTCTGTACTTGCAAAATGTTTAAGTATAAACATTTCTATTTTATTTCAAAGAAACATAACTAAGAAAGACTGATTTACCTTAAGCTTGTATGTGTCTCTTGCTTGGCTTATATTAGACAAATACTTGCCATGAACTCTACCGTGCAGAATCTGCCATTGCCACGCCTGCAAACCAAAGAGTAAAAATATGCTCAATTATTTATTTATTTTTCTTTTGCAATAGGCACTTGGTCAAACCCTTTGCAGAAGTAAATGGATACAACTCTCAAATTACACTCATTTACATCTGCAAAGAACTGGAGTCAATGCTCTATTTTAAGGAATGAATATTGATTCAAATCACTTTCAACAGCAACTAAATGTCATTAACACTTCAAGAGATTTAATACTGGGTGTGTAGAGTTGAAGCTTTAAAAATACTTTGTACTATTTCTGTTTCTTCATCAGAGGCAAACACTGGCATTGCTGTGGGAATTTTAACTTAGGAATGTCTTGACTTTTGTTCAAAAATCCAAATGAAATAAAACCTAACCATTTCACTGCAAAGCAGTTCTTCCTAAGCTTCTACTCAAGCTCTCTGAAGGCTTCTCATTTGCCACCATTTGCAGCATCATCTGTATATACTTTGGTTTCTTTTCTGCAATATTCCCCCCCCTTCATTATCTTTATATAGTATCTGAAGCGTACAGACCACTGCAAATAATATCGAAAAAACAGTAAAAAAAATCTGCATGAATTTACAACCTAATACCTACTGAAAATGCATTGATGCATAAACACATGCAGCACTCCGAAGCGTTATTTTTGTCTGAATACCATTCACAAATCTAATGCCACACATAAGACGAACTTTTCTGTCTAAAGAAGCCTAACTTTCATTCTGAGTTACAAACATCTAAAGATGATTAATACAGTGTCTTTCCTACTGATGTCAGCAGCTTTTTACTCCACAAACTACCCTCATGGCCCGTTTTTTGACCCTGAAACACTCCCTCCAGGCTGCTGGCCTGTGGTGATTAACGCTCACTGACTTGTGCCAGCTCAGCTTCGCTTGCTCCTCTCTCTCCGCAGCCTCAGAAACCCTCCCTGCTGAACAAAGCTGAATCCATCGGCCCGATCCTAGACTTTAGCTGGGTGGGGGGAGAAGGGAGCGGGAAGGATCAAGAGTGTCAACGCACTTTGCCAAGAATTAGAGAGACTCAGTACTTGCTTATAGTTTTATGCACGTATTTTCAGACGTTCTTCACTTACACGCTTCTCCATCAATTCTTTCCATTCACTTTTCCTGGAAGGCACAGTATGACATCAGCTGGTTTCCACTGCTAGCAGGAGGAGACTCCAGAAACTTCATGACAAAAACAAGTGCTATAAATACAGATTTGGCTGCATGAGGACTCAAAATAGACATAAAACCCTCTCCTATATCTTCCTGGATTCTCAGGGTTTCTATACCTCATATCTAGATTCTGGAGGTACCTTATGCTTCCTGAATCAAAACCTCACATGTAACAGTCTACGTGGCACATCATCTTCTCTCTGTCCTCACATCAGGAAAGTTCACCATTTTTTTTCCCTAACAAACAGCAGGCTTCTCTCTACAGCAAACACAGCACCTATTAAATACTGCATTCATAAAGAATTACGTTAAGACAACATTTAGTACCTCCCCGTCTAGTCCAAACAAGATCTGCAATAGCAGGTAAAGCACGCAAACAATTCTTACTTCATTTTCTTGGGTTGTACTACTAGAGAAGACTGCACAGAAGCACTCCGTAAAGGTTAGATAGAAATGGGGCAGAAATTCAAAAGAATAGACCAAGATACTCCTACTGTAGGTCCAGTTTAAGCTGATGCTCTTGCCAAAAGAACAGAGCACAACTCTTTCCTCACCAGCTATCCATCCCCACCTCTGTAAAACAAGCCTGAGAAAGGAAATGATCCAGGTGTGATCTAGTCTAACAACAACAACAGGAAAATAATGGTTTTAACCCAGACGTGCTCCCTGCTTCAATTCCCTACAAAACCTCACACAGATGTTCTTGGCAGCCCAAAGGAAAGGGGAAATGCCTGAAAAATGGAATGAGCCTCTTACAGAGCAATAATGGCATATGCTCATTCGAATTACTCACGGAACTATATCGTCAGATCTAGGTGCTGAATTTCACATAATTAATTCTCTACTGAGTCATCCTTTTTAAAGGCATCAAGTGATAAATTAAGATATTAAGAAAACACTATACTTTTAAGAAACGTGCGCATGTTTTTCCACGTAATCACCTTTACTGTCCCAATTCTTTGTCAGAGGACTGCCTCCAATATTTAAAGACATGTTGCTCCCTATCCTTGATTAAACTATATGATTCAGCTTTTTCAAATCACAAGAAAATCTTTTTCAACTTTCACTTTTCACTTATTCTTGCTGGAGTTTAATACCAGTAATTTTCTACTTTTCAACAGCAGTTATAAGTTTAACTAACTTCAAATGAACACTGGATTTAATTCCAAATTCCTATCATCTTCCCACATATCCACCCTCAACCTGACTTTATTATTCAACTGCAAGACTGTGACATTATAAAAAAAAAAAAGGAATTCTTTTTGTAAAAAATTAAAGCAACAAGGTAAGAACATAGAGAAATTATCCCTTCCTATGGAATAAAAGGACCTTCAAAGGATGTCAGACAAAACCTAATTTCTCACTTGTCTCCAACCTTGATGAAACCTTTTCTGCAAACAGGATAATAATGCAGTCGATCCAGAATGGATTACTGGGTATTCTCCCTTAAACTCCAAGTATATAAGGCATATACGATTTCCTGTCCTTATATATCTAAAGCACTATTTTTTGCTACATGAATCACTTGAACTCCTGGAAATAGGCACTTTACCTTTTGTGCACTAGTTGGCAATAGGTGCAAGATGAATTTACTACATACGTAGCTCAAAGCATCTGCTTTCCAAGAAACACAACTGGCAGCTTAGCTTAGCTCTGAACAATGTCACTTTCTTACATATTGCCTTTAGGAAGACTCCTGCAAAATGGAAGATTTAAATCCCCTAGTGCCATTCTACAGCCCGGCTTTATCTTTCATCTACACAATGCACTTGGTGAATCCACATTTCTTCAGTGTTCTACCCATTTATCATGACATCTTTCACAGAAGGGACAAACAATATGTTTTGAACATGCAATAGTGTACTTTCAAGAGGCCTTTGAAACTGCCTAATCATATTCCTCCTATGAGACTACAAGCAAAAATTAAGTACGCTACCAGAAAACACTTTCAAGTACGTGAATTGTAAAAACCCGATTGCCAGCATCAAAAAGTACCAAGATTTGCTTTTAATTGGTATTGTAAACTCAGAAACCATTTAGGTTATGGTTTTGCCACTTTGTTCTGGCTAGTACAAATGAAAGGATGTCAACTAGGGAGTCAGGAAGTGAAAAAGTTAAAAGAAAGAAAGGCAGAGGGCTTTAAGAGGATTCAAAAACTGGGAAACATATCGGGGCACTTAAGACAACAAGCTTAATGTCCCAGAAGCTGCATATTTACAATAAATTCCACAGGTTTTCTAGATGAAGATGGAACAACTACTGCAGTGTGTCCTCGCTAAACAAAGAACAATCAGAAAAAAGCCACACAACAAAGTTGCTTGAGTTCAAGAATGAGCTGACCCTCTGTCACACATCAATCACAGTTCCCTGCCTGCAGACACAGAGCGATTCAGACGCTGCCGGGCAGCTGAGATCCATCAATTTGCCTCCAAAAATTTGTTCCTTCTAAATTCAGGATACACGTAGCTTTCTTGGGAGAAAACACACTGAAGACACTGGAATATGGTCCTCTAGATTGATTTTAGCAAGATGCTGCCTTCTGTTTCATAAGTGAAATCATGTTTTCCTCGCTCAAATTCCAGAAACAAAAGGCCTGATGCCTACTTGCAAAGATATTCAAAAGGCAGCAGAATTTGTAAGCGGACAGCATGCCCTGAAAGACAGGAAAAGTACCTTATGACCTATTTCCCTCTTTCTCCCTCTCAAAAAATGTATTACCAATGTTAATGGTGGATCCAGTTGCTGCCACTATTTTAAGCACCTTTCCGCTACTCAAAGACCATCGTATCAACAGTTTACTACAGTGTCAGCAGCTAACAGTCTTCCTGCCCTATTAGTTCACCTGATCTACTAGCAATTATGACTAGTCATCCCAGTGTGTGCAGGGCCTTAATACAAAGTTTATGCAAAACACACAGCCAGGGAAGCCCTAGCTACAAGTTTCCAGCTCTTCCTAACAAGGTATTTCCTGCAACCCCATCCCTCAGCACCGACTCCTTATTCCAAACCAGGCTGCCCAGGGTCTAGCTCCTCATTAATCCCCCTTACCCATAACAAGCAAAGGCAGCACTCAGTTCCTCCAGGACAGGATGTAGTTTTCATTAATTTTCAGAGCAGACAGTAACAACATACCTTTTATGGAAAGATACAAGTCCTGGTTAATCAGTCCCCAAAGCAGGCAGGGAGACTAAAATCCTCACCCTAGAAGACAGCAGCTCTTTTGGATTAAAACTGTGTCTTTCTGATGCTGCTGCCACCCATTACATACTCTCCCTGCAAGACAACTGCCGGCCCTCCTCCATCCCCTAGACTCCCAATTTGTATAAACTTCATTTTTACCTAAAAAAAGAAGAAAAAAAAAAAAGGAAAACATCCACAAACAGATCACCTTTCACTTGGAACGCCAGTCCTCCCCAGAGACGCAGAGACAGACAGACAAGACGGATGTAATGACAGAGACTGTGAGCCCTGGCTCTCAATTCTGCTCAGCGAATGCGGAATGCACACCAGGCCGGCCCCGGGGCCCGCTGGGCGAGCATGCTGCCGCTGTACAAATATAGAAAGCAGAACGTGGAACAAGCGTTTCAGCAGGAGAGATTCTACTCGGCTCTCGGAGAGGGAGGAGCAGGGAGCTGAACCAGCCGAACTGCTTTACCCATACATGGTCTCTGAAAGAGCCCATTGCTGAGACAAGTTCCTTTACACACGCACACCCTCATTCACTGTCCCACGCTGGAGGGGGAGAAAAGAATGAAAAGGTACAAACTTAAAGGAGTTACTGTTTTGAAATGAGTTCCAAGTCCGTTTTGCTTGAACCCGCCTTAATATTGCAAAAAATCGTCCAACGCTTTTCATCCAGCAGAGTTTGGGTAGCAACCCAGAGACGAGACGAAAATCTCCCTCCCAGGGAATCCCCACGCTCACCAGCATTTCAAGAGCTACTGAACTGGCCAGGTCTTCCTTGTTGCTTTTGGACGCACACGTCCACATATTAAGCTCTTGGTTTGACCTTCCCCCTGACCCCAAACTGAATTACAGCAAATTTTTTTAAGCCTTTCTCCCTTTTTAAGTATTTTCCTAAACCAGTAAGCATGACCTTTCCCACTGGTTGATACACACTATTATGGTGACCTGCCATATCACGTCTGTTTTCCCAATAGTCCTTTTGGCCAGTGTTTAAACACAAACTAAACCTTTTTCTATGCATTCTTCTTAAAAACAGAAGAAATCCACTTATGTGCAGCATCTCTCCCCCCCCCCTTATATTCTGGCACAGAAAGGGAGCAAAATTAGTGTGACTGAAAACCCCAATCTCTAGGTATTCAAAGGAAAAAACAAGCATAGTCCCTGATGTTTTTAGCACAGCGGTATGACAGTCTGCAACCTGGAAAGCAGTTTCATTTATATACAAAAGTATAATTTTTCATGAGAGACTTATTACCCTGTACCCCTGCCTGTTCCTTATACTTAGTGCACTCCACATTTACGTGGTGATACAGAGCTATCTTACAGAAGTTACTAGAAAAGTTCTCTGATGCAAATAAGTGGAAGTTGAAACTTTCAGTTGTTATCAGGAACGTAGTAACCAACCCAGAACTACAAGTGCACTAGTTCAATAGTTCTGTTAATCTGACTTGCAAGAAGATATAAAAGCGCTGGTATTTAAACCAACAATCTCCATATTTTTCAAATTTCTCATGACTGAGGTAATGGCTTCGGCTCTCTGCAAATTCAGGAAGACACCAGCATACTCAGAATTATCCGTATGCCTAAGCATATCCTGAATTATTTTCCTCAAAAAGGATCAAGAATATGTGCCTTAGTTTTTCTCCCCTTAAAGCAGTCGTGGAATGCTTATTAAACTTAGTTTTGAATTAAGTGAAAAATACTTTAAAACTCAAAGAAAATCTAAAGAAAATTTTGCATCAGAGAATCCACATCATAGCAGCTTCCAGACCGTGAAATATCGACAGTACCACCTACTCTAATACAGGTCAAATTCTGGAACTGAATGCACAATCCAAAATGTAATACGGGTGGCTTTACCCCATAAATATCAGAATATTCCCACTTCTCTTTTCCTAAGTCACCAAGCATATGATCACAGATCTCTGAGCAGTCAAAACTGCTTTAGAGAAGTAAATACATAACCCTTATTTTTTCCTCCAAAGATTTTTCATATTGATCATTTTCCGTGGTAATATCACTTCTAATGTCATTTATGGCTGTGCAAGGGATCTTTACTGTTTCACTCAAATTGTGTTAGACACTGTACAGTCATAACACAATGACAGGCAGGACAAAAAACCCAGAAGAAATAAAGTTCCTCCCTGAGTTGACCTGTCATCAAGATGTATATTTTTTGATTTATACGTTTAAATGGAAAACACGAAATTTTGGAAGGCAAATAACAAGGAGGCTCAGATGAGCCGGCAAAAAGATTCTGAGATGGTGCTCTGCTTAGGAATCTAAGACTATAAATGAGAGAGGAATTACTTTTCCAATGTGTTGGTCCTACAGGAAATGCAAGAGCTAGATATGACACTTAAACTATATTCTCTCTTCCTGAAACACTGGTATTTTGTTGCTTTCTGAGGAATCATTTATCAAAGCTCTATCTTAAAAATTTTGCAGAGATATTAAGATGCCTGGCATCCACCCTGCAAATCTCTACATATAGTAAATTAAGAAAGATGCTATCGTTTTTGTATGTAGACTTGGAAGTTGTCTGCTAAAGACTTCATTCGAATTACAGACTTCATAAATAACCAGCTCCTCTGCTTTGAAAAAACCAGACGTGAACATTCCCTTTCCAACAGATTCTGAAGGATTTGCAGATAGCATGCACAAATATCTTCTGAACTGCATAGTTTGAGGCAAAAATAGCACAGAATATTGATGGATTCAGTGAAAATGTGAATTTTAAATGAAAAGATGTTTGAAGAACAGTAGTTTTAATTTGACACGTGAAATACTGAAATCTAGTGGATAAGAACGACATTATTTTTGTGAAAGGTGCAGTCCGAAACAGCCTGCAGACAGAAGCAAAAGCCACCAGAGGGTACAATTTTGATGGAGGTGGAAAAAAAAGCCAAGGTCTGAAAAACTCCGATTAATTTCAACTATAAACAATGTAAGACATCACAGAACTTCACCTGAGTTCTTATGAGTATTGGGAGAGAATTTGGTTCTGGGAGAACACACAACATGCAACCATAAAAGAAAAGAAAAAATGTCTGCAAAGGAAAGCCTGCCAGGTATCATACCAGCATGACGTTGGATAACTCAACAAACACTCATCCTCTTATCAATGTACTCATTCAAGATCTCCTTGAGGTGTGCTGGTGAAAAGAACAAAGAAGCCAAAGTGCCTGCTCATTTGCATGACTTTCAGCGATATCTAAGCCAGTTATTCCAAGTTATATTTACAAGCAATTTAGTTAAACCAATGTGAAAATCCCAGAGAAATATGATTTTAAATCCAGTTTATATAATTTTAGTCTACCTGGAACCTGACATTTGCAAGTCAAGCCATTAAACTGACACATAAATCTACTCTAAATCAGTACAGACTCATTACCAAAACTTGCAGTTTATCAGTTTTCTACTAGTACTCTGCCTCTAACGGAGTCCGTAAACCACCACATCTTTTCTAAGAACAAAAAAACCCAGACCATGATATACTGACAATGCTGAAGACAGAAGGGCAATATGCACACATGGGACAGAAAAAACATCTTACGATGTTTCCATATGCTGTTTCTGATGATTCCACTTCTGGCGTAAGGCTTTCACACACACATACCTGTGCCACAAACTGTATCACTCAACTTTCTGAAGGATTGAAAACTGCTGAAGACTTCCGTTCGGCTATCTAGTTGCTCACTGTTTGCTCATCCTGAGTTCAGTTACCAACAATGCCTTTTATTTTAAAATGCACGGTTTTACGCCACTCAAGGTGTCAGAAAGAAAACTCCCTTTACCTGGGATGACGACAGTGCCCTACTGTATTGCTGTCAAATGAATAAGCTGCTCTGTCTATCCCAGTTCTGACTTGTGACCTATTCAACCCTACAGCAAAGCATTTGCAGACTAATTTATACTGAAGTTTTAAAGCGGTTTACATTTTCTCCCTTCCTCTATTCAAATTTCTTGCTTTGACCTAATGTATGTTTCAGCTTTACATGTTTGAATCTCACATCCAGTGCGAACAAGATGATGTTCAATAGATGTCTGGGAAGTGTCCTCTTGAAAATGTGAATGCTAAAGCTCTCTTTTTGCACTGTTATGCCCCAAACACAAAGTGTCTTGGCAGGATAATCTAAAATAGGTGTAGACAGCAACAGTAGAAGAGGTGGTATCTTGCATTTTTTCATATAACACAAGCACCTCTAATGACAGGAGGAAGGGCAACAAAACTACTGGTTACTTCTTTCGAATCACGATAATCTCTTCTGCCTCAAGAAATCTTGTAACAGGATCACAACTCAAGATACTGTGTTGTCATACTTCTAATACCCATTAGAGGGCCCAAATAATGTTTCTCAATTTACAACTCCCATTCTAATACACCTTGGAGTATTTTACTCCGCTTTGATTTAGACTGTTTTTCTTCCCCTGCCAAATAACTGATCAATGGATGAAAATAATACTCTCTTGCCTGAAGGCAGTTACCAAAGCAGTGAACGCTCTGCACATAGTCTTGGGGAATGGTAAACTAAAGGACGAGAAGCAATACTGAACATATCTAGGTTGAAATAAAACATTTAAGACATTCACGGCAAGACTGAAAAATAAGAATGCCGAAATATAAATCTGAGTCTGTTGGAATGCTGCTGCTGTTTCAGTAGCAAAACTCGTATTATAACTTGGAAAACCAGGCTGCCTCATGGACATATCACTGAACAGCGGTCTCCATTTCAACAGCCCGAACAGTGGGTTCTTCTTGGTTTTCAGATTTCCTTATTATTAGTCTCTAACTCTGGTATCCAAGGAGAATTTGTAACACTTCTCACCTAAGCCTAAAAAAAAATAAACACTGAAGAAAAAAAAAATAAAAATCAGAGCAGGCTCTCTGAATAGATTTGCTGCAGAGGACCCAGAAGGCAAACAGATGAAATTATGAAACAAAGTAACTGAAAATCAATAACCACATTTCAAAAAAAGATGCAAGAAATAGCTAAGGAACAACCTGCTCATAACAAAGTTTCCTACTAAGTTCCGTTAGAGACTGAATTATAGGCAGCATTTTACTTAACTCAATGCAAGTCTAAATAGCTAAGAACCACGTAAACATCTATCTTCTATGAAATTCAACTAATTCAGCAACTATTGTTTGCAATAATTTCAAAAGAAAAGTCACACAGTATTATAAATATTTCTCCTATGTCAGAGCACCGTAATTTGTTTCATCTAATGATTCTTCAACTGATGTAAAGGTTACTCTGAAGACGACATTGCAAATTATGGATTTATTATTGATGAGATATAAAATTATTGCATATTTATGACACAGTCATCTTTCTTGCTCTTCCATTTAGAGGAGTAGCGCCAGGCAATGTGTCTTCTGAATCCCTACTGGTAGCAGAAGAAATAAAAGTCAGACACCTTCGCCCACCATGTAATGATAATCTTACAACTCCATCTAGTTTTGAAGGACTAGCAAAAAGGTGGATCCAGCAGTAAACATACAGTAAGGCTGTGGAGTTCTTTACCATCATCTCCCATTGTGAAAGACAGGCACGTTCTCTTCATTCCTGGAAGCCACACACTTTCAAAACAAAACTACCTAACACATAAATCTTCGTAGTTCAGTGTTCAGGATTTTATGACAGTCATTTTTTCAATCATTTCCTTTTTCTACTTACACTGTGCTCCTGCTTTCTTTTACATGTAAACACAACTTCCTAAGCCTGGATCTATTATTTTGCTTCATACACAAAGAAGAAGCAGCTACATAAGGGCAAGCATGTGACTAAAGAGTTAGAACCTGGGCCTGATTTTTCTTTCGAGTAACATCAGAAACTTTGACAGGGAAAGAAAAAACACAGGCACCCAAGAGTGATCATTCAGAAAGGTGAACGCACTCCACAAAACAGCAGACACTTCCCCAGAATAAATATCAGTTATTAACAGGCTGAAAGAGAACAGTAAGCACCTTAATTTATTTATTTTTTTTTTAAATCCTTTAGATCATCATATTTTAAAATAACTATTTAGGGATTTTACTGGTATATACATCTGCTCCCATATCCCTGAGCAGATATAAGAATTGTGCTCCTGCCCAGGGGACTCATCAGCAGGAACGTAACTGAATGTATGAAGTTGCAGGATGCAAGCTGCACGCTGCACCCACCCTTCATTTCCTATCACAGCCTAAAGACACAAGTAATATTTTTAAAGATCTACCACAGCAGTAGTATTTCCAACAAAGCTGTCTCTTAAAGACTTGGGGGTCCAGACACAACTCCAAGAGTACAATATCTCACATTATGCAGAGCTCCCAAGAGCACAGCTGAGGGGAAGGAAGAAAAAAATATGATGGGTTTATTATGGATATGCAATGCCAAGTCACTGAAGTAAAATCTGAGAGCTAATCTACAGAAAAGCAACAGAGAAGGCAGTGAAAGGCACCAAGGAGATAGTTTAGCGATTATTGTGATCACCAGTGCAAAGTGTGAGACTGGAAGGACAGTCACAAACAAAAAATAAAATAAAATAAATAAATACATCCAAGATACTCAGAAAGCCCAAGCCCTCGTAGAACAGAGGCAAAGCATATTTCAAGATGTAAATTCCCACCAAATATTTTCCGAAAACAAGTGAGCTCCCTGCAAAACACGCCCCGTGACCCCAGTCAAGCCGTATGACACAAGAACGCTGCAACATCTGACGAACGCTCCTCCACAACTTCTGGCAGAAGAGAACGCTTGTGCGTTAAAGGTGAAAACGCCTGGGCCACCATTCCTCAGGAATTGAAAGGAGTGAAGGTTCCACTCTTTACTATAGCGCTCCACTTCCTACTCGTGAACAGCCCTATAAAAAAATCTCACGCCGTTACCAACCTTTACTGCTTCTTTATGTATTTAGCATTAATTTTACATTCAGTCTCTCCTAGTTTTTGTATTTCGCTTCCTACTTCGCTGCAGCAGTGTCCGTCACGCCTTCTCACGCTTGAGGCTGCAAACCCCCGCTCTGCTGAACCCCAGTTCCCCCGCTTGGGCTTCCCCTACACCCGACCGGCCTCTGCCTCCTCCGCAGACCAACACACACCTCTCACCGCTCCGAAGGACAGACCCCTACCGTGGGCCCGACGACACGGAACCGCACCCCAGGCTCCCGGCACAAAGCCCCGG
>VXAK01027019.1:63307-86991 GCA_013399435.1 Arenaria interpres | reverse complement strand
GCCCACTGAGGCGCCTGTGTTCTTGGCGTTTGAGATGTACGGCGGGTCTGTGGAGAGGCCAAGTCGTGTCACCTGTGGTCCCGCGCCCTCTCCCCGCACCACCCCCCCCTGCCCCCCACACTCACAGTTGACGGTGACTTTGACTTTCCGCACGTCCGGGACGGCCACGTCGTTGACGGCGCTGCACTCATACTCCCCGNCGCTCCTCGCCTGGTGTCCTCCTTGAACCACTGGAACTCCGCCACGGGGACGGCCGAGGCCTCGCACTGCAGGATGCCCTTCTGGCCCACGGAGGCGCCTGTGTTCTTGGCGTTTGAGATGTACGGCGGGTCTGTGGAGAGGCCAAGTCGTGTCACCTGTGGTCCCGCGCCCTCTCCCCGCACCGCCCCCCCCTGCCCCCCACACTCACAGTTGACGGTGACTTTGACTTTCCGCACGTCCGGGACGGCCACGTCGTTGACGGCGCTGCACTCATACTCCCCGGACTGCTCCCGCGTGATGCCCGTGATCTCCAGGTACTCATCCTCGCTCACGAAGCCCTGCCCTGGGAGATGGCCCCATGGTGCGTAGCACCGTCAGCCCGCACCCAGGAGCCGTGGAAGGCCGCCCACCAAACCATGGACCCCCTTCCTGCATCCCTATGGGGGCCTCCCTCCATCCCCCATCTCATCCCCCGAGCACACGCTCACCTTTCCCAGAGAGATGCCGCCACGTGACGGTGGGCTCCGGTCGGCCGAAGGCCAGGCACATGAGAGTGACGCTGCTGCCCTCGTTGACGGTGATGTCCGAGGAAATGTTCACGATCTGGGGGGGAACTGCCAAAGACAAAAAACAGACAAGCTGCCGTCAACACACCTGTGGGCACTGACCCATCCATGTGCCGCCGGAACGCCCCGAACACCAGATGTGCCCCGACGATGCTCATCGGCGTCCTCCCCGTTGCCACGTTCTATCGCCAACCCCCTTCCTCCCACCCAGCATCTCCTGCTGGATTCCAGCATGGAGTCAGGGTCCGATCGCCCATCCCCTGCGCCGTAGGGGTGGCGGACGTGCCAACCCCCCTGCCCGGCCGAGTCCCCATGACCTGCTCTCCCTACACACCCCAACAAGGCTCATCTTTTAGCATATTTATTAAGGCTGTTCCAATTACTGAGCGTCTGCTCCGTTCAATACCGGCCACGCTGATTTATATCACTCTATCCCCACATACTCCACCTAATAAATAACTTGGCAATCTCCGCTCCCATAAATATACCCAGCCCTGGCAAAAAGCGATTAAAGCCTGTGCACCCAACGCCGTGTCCCAGCGCCCTGAGCCACGGGGCCCGGAGACATGGCCCGAAAAAGGCCCTGCAGCTCTGACAGCAAATGCATCCCACAAAATTGGCCAACCTTGACATCCAACCACCCCTACAATGGCAGAAACGATGACCTGTGCTGCCTCGCTGAGGGCTACTCAGGCAACATCACCCCTGGTGATGCCCACCCGGCCCTTGTGTTAGGGGCTCTTCCCCGAGGCTGGAGTGCCAGGAGACTCGCCTAAAAATTGCTGGGGGCCACACCGAGACTGCCTGTGATGGAACCCGAGGGCTGCCTCGATCACCTCGCACCCCTGGAGACCATCCCTGCAATGCTGGGGCTGCCGCATCGCTCTAGGAACTGGCCAAACAGGGACTCCCCGGCAAGGTGCCCGAGTGGACTGTCCCCTCGACGGCTCCCTCAAAACTGCCTATAACCACTAGGCTCTGCTCCTCAAGGACGTGCAACCAAAAACCCGCCCGGAGCGATCCCTGCCCTCTCCATCAGACTCCCGGGTGCGGGGAGACAACGGGCTTTCCCGTGCCTGCTCTCCCCATGCCTCCTTCCCCGGGACACAAGAGGCAGCGTGACTAGAGACCTGGAGAACGCGTGGCCTCATCCCTCGGCCCTACGGGTATCACGAGGTGGTAAATTTTCCAGCAGCCTGACAGATTAATTTGAGGTACAGTCTCCTACAGCAGAGGAAGATTGTCTGAGTCCTTCAGGGAAAATAGGGCGAGACAAAAATGAAGTCTACGCTGGAAAATCACAAAAATCAGAGCTAATAGTCAGAATGGAGCTGACCCCCCGCTCCCAATGAGCTCTGCCCCATGATGGCCGACTTCCGAGGTATGACCTTCTCCCCGATGATTGGCACCCTTGTGCCTCTCCCCTCCCCGCACCTCAAACATGTACCAAGAACATCAAAAAACCCCAACATCCAAACAAGCCTTCCTGCAACAAGAAGGTGCTGCCTGCTCGCGACCCTGCGAGCTATCCTTCCAGGAGATGGGTTTTGCTCCGAGAGGACACCGACACCATTAATGAAACCCTAGAAAGGCAACCCCTGTGCCTGCCACCATGGGATGCACAAAAGGTGTGGACCTGGGCGACACCGATGGCGTGCCATCGCTCTCCCTTCCTGCCCTTGCCGGAGCTTCCCTGAATGACCCCCTGCTTGACACGTCACGCAACCTGAGGGGTTAAAAAACCACACGTCGCAGGCAACAAAGGAACCATGACCAGACATTATTGGCTTCCCACCGAGCGTGCTGCCGGGAGAAAGCGGGCACCACCGGACTTCACAAACTGGCCGTGCTGCAGAGAGCAACGCAAAACTCACCCTACAGAAAGCACTGTATGGCCAAAAAAATCAACAGGAATCCACCAACAAAGATACCTCACCTGCGCTGCCTTCCCGTCCCGCATCCTCCAGGCGGACCTGCTCCACACTGACCTTGGACAAAGGCACCCAGATGGATCACAGACGGACAGACGGACCGGACTGCAGCCCGGCTGCATGCCATCCTAAGGACACCTACACTGCCTGCAGAGTGTCCCCCGAAATGATTGCTATCCTATTGGCATCAGGCAAGGAGCCCCTAGAATGGGGCTGTCCTCTCCTGACCAAAAAAAGGGGGGATGCGTGCATGGGGTAGGTCAGGGCAGGTCCAGTGTCCTCCTCCTGGCCCTCTCCTGGCTCCTGGTCGGAGTGCCTTTCCCAACCTCGAGTCCAAAACCGCACCTCTGAAGGACCTTACAAAAACTGTCCCCCTCCCAGCCCCACAAATACTTTCCCTCCTGCCCCAAAACTACCACTAACAATAACCAGGACGGCCCCAGTGCTCCCAGTCCTCGCCCGGCAAGCCGCGCCAAACCACACGTGGGCTCAACGTCCCTTCCCTGAGCCAATGATCTCCAGGTACTCATCCTCGCCACATAACCAGTGGCACATCAGAATGTGACATTCCGTATCCCCTGGCGACGTTCCAGAAGCTGCTAGGGCCAGAGAAGTGCCCCCATGCTGCCACGCTGGCTGCCCTACTCCAACCAGAACTGTCTCCTAAAGCTGGTGGGACATTTGGCAGAGGGGTGCCCGTGGAGAGCTCGGGACCCCATCATATGGCCCATCGATACCACGCCGTGACAGCAATCATTTCCTACAACATTACTAGGACTTGGAGAAGGACATCTCAGAACCTTGATTACATTTCTATAGATCCCACCAGCCAGACTGACGAGGACGGTGTCTCAAGGGCGTGATGACTTCCCCTTGGCGTGGGACGGACGGATGGGAACTGGGTCCGTGCTGGTACCCAGCTGGCACCGGATGGGACCCGAGCGCTGTCAGGCGGGACAAATGCACGGCCAAATACAACCGTGTGGATAAAACCAACCTGTGGCCATTCCCTCTATGTACAAGAGGTGGGTATGGCCACGGCATGTGTACACAACAGGCATGTCCTACCTTGAGACCTGTCGTTTCTCAAGTTAGGGACACCTGAGGAACCCTGTTGGCACCCGTTCTGTACCCTCTCCCCATGCCCCTGTGGAGCTCTCCATCTCCCCGAAGACGAAGAAGTCCTGTTGTCCTACCCTGCCTCACTGCACACTCCCATCAAAATAGACCATGTCCATATTCATTGACCCGTCACCATCATCATCCCTGCACCGCCTCCGATTCATTATGATTTCCTTCCCCTGCCCTACAGCCCCGACACCCCGAACATCCAGCACCTATGACAGCCTCTCCTCATCCACACAAAGATTAGAAACCCGACTACAGCCTGGGTGGAGATCAGATTGAGAACAGCCATGAGGAGAAGGACTTGGGTGTGTTGGCGGGTGAGAACCTCTACCTGACCCTGAAATTTCCTCCCGCAGCCTGGAAAGCCCCCGGATCCTGGGACGTGTCCCTGGAAGTGTGGCCGGCAGGGCTAGGGGGGGCATTTGGCTCCTCTGTTCCACTCTGGGGAAACACCCCCCAAGTGCTGCCTCTGACTCTGGGGCCACCAACATCAAAGGGACATGGTGGAAGAGGGGCCAGAGGAGGCCACAGAGATGCTGGGAGGGCTGGAGCCCCTCTGCTGTAAGGACAGGCTGAGAGAGTTGGGGGGTTCAGCCTGGAGAAGGCTCCAGGGAGACCTCAGAGCCCCTTCCAGTCCCTCAAGGGGCTCCAGGAAAGCTGGGGAGGGACTCTTGGTCAGGGAGGGGAGCCCTAGGAGGAGGGGGAAGGGTTTGACACTGAAAGAGGGGAGAAGGAGATGGGATCTGGGGAAGAACTTCTTTGCTGTGAGGGTGGCGAGAGCCTGGCCCAGGTTGCCCCGAGAAGCTGTGGCTGCCCCATCCCTGGAGGGGTTCGAGGCCCGGTTTGACGGGCAACCTGGTCTGGTGAGATAAGGGACAGGGGGTTGGACTGACCTGATCTCTAAAATCCCTTCTGACACCATCCATTCCATAATTCTGTGACTCCATAACCACCAGGGGAACACACAACCAGCCAGAAGCGTGGCTATGCCGGGGCTGTCGCTCGGCCGGCAAGATGCGGAGCCGTTGCCTGCTCTGCTGCTCACCCAACAAACAGGTCCACGTGTACATAATAGGCTGTGCAACACCTTGCTCTACTGAGCGTCTCCCATTACTCTGCACCCCCATCACGACGTGCCTCATCATAGAAGAGTTGAGAAAAAGGGCTCAAATCCTCCCCCATTGCTCACGAGCGACTACACCTTGACGGGCAGAAGCCCCCACGTGCAGGATGCCCGCCCGCAATACACGGTTCTGACCCGCCATTGGGATACCACGAGGATTCCCAGGGGTTGCTGGACCTTTCCATGGATGAACATGGCCTTGGCCCCCTCTGGAGGACCTCCTCGTCCCCGAGACGGCTCCCAGAATGGGGATGAGATGCTCACCATCTAGAGCTTGGGCAGAAGGATGCTATGGGGATGCATGCTCCTCATTCCTTGTCCTCCCTTCCTGGAAAAACACAACACCTACAAGCACACTGACCACAGAATAAATCCCGAGGAAAGGACTCCCGCCGTGGATTTTGTCGACCCGGCGTAATATTAATCACGGCACAGCTAATGCATAATGTTTGGTAGACCACAAAATAACATTCGCTCTGTAATCTCTTGTTTGTTCGCAAAGACGGCGACAGAAATTGAATGTGAAAGCGAAGCCGCTACATTCAATAACAATAAGCCCGTGATTTATCTCCTTCCTTTACCACTCCAGACCCCAACCGCCCGATGCAAGCTCCTCCTTGGACCTGGGTGCCTGATGGTTGCTGAGAGATGCCATCCCTCCCCTCGCTCCGGAGCTGAGAAATAGCCCTGGGGGAATGCCCACTTTTAAAAAGAGCACAGACTCAGCCCTGACACAGATAACTGATGTCCCTCCCTCCCCATCACTAGCTCATAAATACATAGGTAGTCCAGGTTGGAAGGGACCTTTCAGATCATCAAGTCTAGCCTAACGCTGACAAAACCACTGCTGAACCATGCTGAACCTCTTCCAACACCTTTGATAGGTTGATATGAGCCTTCGGGCTCCTCAAACTGCTGATGGCCCGCCTCTACTCAGGGGAAGCACCCCTGGAGTGGGGACATCCCATCTTTATTGCTCCACCGGGAGGTGAGAACCTCCATGGGTACCTTTCCATTTCCTGTGGGGCGTGCTTCGGCCCTGGCACCTCGCTTACCAATCTCTCTCAGATGCCTCCTATGCTGGGGACATCCAACATTGACGCTGCTCCATCACCTCTCCGGCTGCGGGAAGGGCTCCTGCCCTCCGACGGGGGACCCTGTTGCCTCTGGGGAGTGGGATGGCCACCCAAGCAAGGGCCAGATGCCTCCCTCCCTGGCACCGCTGCTGCCTGTGGCTCTGCGGGAGCCTCCCCGCCGCGGGCAGGATGGAGCTGTCGGAAGTGTCGCCCTGCAAGGGCTCATTAGTGTACGGAAAGTCAGCACAAAGAAAGAAAAATATGCTGAAAGCTCACAATTTGCCTGCGCTTTCCATCTCCTTCGCAGATGTGAGGCGCGGCGGGACGGCGCCACGGGCCTCCCTGCGTGTCTGCTGAAGGTGGCACCGACCTTCACCCAAACGGCTCTCGTCTGGGACCGATGCCCTTCAAAAAGAGATGCGGCACCCACAGGAGAGCTCACAGCCGCAGGCAACCTCCTGTCCCATAGCAATGGATGTCTCCAGTCACCCTACTTTTGCTGTCACCAACTCTTTCGGAGTGCAGGGCACAGCCATGGACCCTTGAGGTGACCAAACGCACCTCTGCATCCTGTCTCGCCTGCGGGCAATTGTCTGGGGGCAAGGGAGCCCGTGCCCGGAGTTCTACCAACATGTTGCTTCTCACCAGCACGGATTATTGTCTCAGAGCAAACCCGATCTCATTAAGTCTGGTCTGAGAACCTCCTCAGACTTCATTTTATTCAGATAATGGATTAACTGCTTCCACCAAATACGTTCGAGTCCACAGACAGACTACTGTCTCAGTTCCTGACCCAGAGAGCGGCGTGTCAGGCCGATGCCACGCACGTTCTGCAGTCCCTTTGTCCCACCAAAGATCTTCCCCATCCCTTCTCTTACACGCTCCTAAATGATGCCTTCAGAGCCCGGGACCGTCGCACTGTGTGTCCCCCGTCTCCACGGGAATTGGGAGCCCTCCCGTGGGGCTGGACCCTGACACCTTGAGACCCATTGGGGCTAAAATACTAAAAAAAGCCCAAAATATCCCAAAAAGAAGGAAGAAGAGCATGAGCCAGTGCGGACCCCTCCGTCCATGGCAAAATCCATCCACGCTGAGGACTGAAAGCTCACAAGCCTTCACATAAACTTCACATAAAAGGTGTCGAGCCCCCTTTGCCGGGCAGACTCTCCCCCCTGTTTGCCCCTCGCCCTTTCTCTCCGGGTTTTTGCCTTCAGACGGGGAAAGCAATAAAACCAAAACTCCGAGTGCTATACCTACTGTGTAACCACCTGTCAGTAAATTTATGAACAATTAGGAAGCGAGAGTGCTTCCCAGGGAGCTATTTGTGCGCGCGCTAAAACGTTCTTTCTGCTCAGAAATATAATGGGGAAACAACTTCCCCGGTGCTCCCCCCTCGCCCTCCTTTTCCCTTTTTGCTGTAATTACTCAGACGCCGCCGGGCTTTTGTTCAGCCGGCTCCTGGTCCCCATGGCATGTCCCGACACCTCCACCTTTTCCACAACATCCAGCCGCTGAGAGAAGGGCCCGAGGATGCTCTCCGGGGGCCCCCATCCTGTCCCTCCTCTATAGTCCCACCTCATTTTGGAGATGGACAATCATCACCACATTGTCACGGCCACTTTAGGGACGTGGGGTCCTGTTTCCCTCCTGCCAGTCGTCCTCTCCCTCTTCCAGACCTTCCTCTCCGCACTCCATCCTTACTCTTCCACTTTTCCCCTTTGCTGCTTCCCCTTCCTTTGATGCTCAGGGCTTTTCTGGATTCCTGCCTCACCTTCTCTTGTCCCCTTGTTCTACAACGCACGGGGACACGACAACACACGGGAAGACAATGAGAAAAAATGTCTCCGAACGTTTCTTCTCATCCCTTTGGTTTTGTTTTCCTTCCCCCTGCAGTTCCTTCTCCTGTTCTCTTTTTTCTTAGAAAGGCAAAAAACCAAGCACAACTGACCCTCTGGCTCCTGGATCAGTATCTCCAGCTCCTGAGGAGGACCCAAGCCTGCTCTGGAGGTTGCCTCCTGCTGGAAACTGCTTTTTATCCCCCTTTCCCTTCTCTGGGATGCTTCCATACGCCGCACACGCACCCCTTGTGCCAAAATCTCCAGCACCTACATGCTAAGCACTTAATATATCAGCACTTTACATGTTTAAAACCCACGCTCGGGTCTTTTCCACAACAACTACAGAAGGCTGAGCGGCTCCTCTCACCTCCTGGTGCCCTACAGCCCCCTGGTAATGTTTTAATAGGTATCCCTGCCTTGGCTCCTGCCTGAATATCAAAGCTGGCGTGATAAAAGGCATCTTAACTGCGGCTGTTGTGAAAGCTGTGGTACCGGAGTGAGCCCCAAGCATGGTCTGTGTTGGGCAAGAATACCACCACAGGGCTGGCACAGCCCTTTTGGGAGGCTCCCCAGTTCCAGAAGGAGAGGGAACTGCTGGAGAGGGGACAGCAGAGGGCTACCAAGATGATGAGGGGCCTGGAGCGTCTCCCTTATGAGGAGAGGCTGAGGGACTTGGGTCTTTTTAGTCTGGAGAAGAGAAGGCTGAGGCAGGATCAATGCTTATAAATATAAAGGGTGGGTGCCAGGAGGATGGGGCCAGTCTTTTTTCAGTGGTGCCCAGGGACAGGACAAGAGGAAATGGGCACAAACTTGAATATAAGAAGTTCCACCTAAACATGAGGAGGAGCTTCTTTCCTGTGAGGGTGGCAGAGCCCTGGCAGAGGCTGCCCAGGGAGGGGGTGGAGTCTCTTTCTCTGGAGACATTCAAACTCCACCTGGACACGTTCCTGTGGGACCTGCTTTGGCAGCGGGGTTGGAGGACATGATCTCCAGAGGTCCTTTCCAGCCTCATGTGATTCTGATTCTGTGATTCTGAGACTCCAGGAGTCATTTCCTATCACTAAAAAAGACCAAACACACTACACTGGCTTCCAAGACGCTGGTAGAAGACGCTACTGCTACATCGGTGTGGCTTTGAGAGGCGGCAGAGGAGCCGAGGGACACGGGACTGGAGCCAGGAAAGCATCCTTCCTCCAACTGGGAGGACTGACCGCACAGCTGGCACATCCCTACTGTGGGTGAGGACCACGGTCCTTCCCAACCCCTCCTTGCTTCTGGGGTGAGGAAAGCGGCGTGACACCGAGACGGGAAAATGGATGGAAAATGGATTGCGCCGACCAGCAATGATGCCAACAGCCAGGAGAGGTTTTAATGAAAAATCTATGGCGAGCGGGATTAAGGCAGTACAGGGGAGGGGTCTCTAAATAAATCAGAAACAGAGGACATCTGAGGAATAGCAAAGACTACTCGGTACCGATGTCTCCACGTTCAACACCGACACCCGTGCCAGACAGGGGGTCACGCGATGCCTGGACCCCGAAATGATGCCGTGCCCCCCTACGCTGCTAGGGCACATCCTCCCTCCTCTCTACGCTGCTGTGAGGAGGATGCCAGGGCTCAAAAGCCATCATTTACACCCAAACACTGACCCTCAGCTCTGCTGAAATATGCCCCATGTCCTGAAATGACACCACACCAGGGAGGGATGGCCGAGCCCTGGCTAAGGTCTGCCCTGCTTGTTGCACCAAAACCATTTTGCGGTGGGATGTGGTAAGGTCTCCCGGCTTGAGCATCCCGCCTGGAGTCTCCGGGGACGTGAGGGGGGTTTCCCTGGGGTCCTACCTCCCTGGTTGAGCCCCATGGCACCCTCCGCCCAAGCTGTCGAGGTCGGGAAGAAGATGAGGTGGCTCATCTTCTGCCCATACGAGATTTAATGCCAGTTCTCTCCATATTCATAACTCGCACCAAACACACCCGCGTGTCCCTGAAAGCATCCATCCCGTTGTCACGAGGCCGCCCCCAAAACCCAGAGGAACATCAAACAAGCAAACAAAAAAAAACCCCTCTGGCTCGCTGCCATCTACGCTCTCGCAGACCCTCGTTAACGGCTGTGGCGATGAACCCATCCAAGCAACATATTAATAACGCCACTAAGAGACACTTTCACTGTTGACGGCGTCTCCCCGGCAGATTTATGGCCGGGGGGCGGGGAGGGAAGGCCGGGCCCTGCGGTCGCACCATTAAAACCCCATTGAATACGGGGACAAAGAATCAATACTCTATCCAGACAACTTTTAGTTTGGCAAAAGACAAATATAAATTAATGGACCTGAAGGCGGCCGCTAACTGGTCACCGCTGCCCGGATGGCACGTGGGGGACCTGATGCTGGGCCCTGCCTGGCCACCTCTGCAGTCCTCCTGCCCTGGCTGGCTGCCTCCTTGATGAAGGAGGTCCCAAAACCTCATTTTTAGGCCAATATTTCAGGTCGACAGAGCTACAACGGAAACAGGGCTTTGCTCCTTCCATGTGAAGAGCATACTCAGCTTCCGTGGATGGCAATGCATCCTTGGAACACCGCTCCCTTCCTCCCAACACAGACTGAAGGCCAAACTCTTATTCATCCTGGTAGACCATGCGACCATGGGGGCTCATGACTCCCATGCCGGCGGGCAACGCTTCTGAAAAGCATGTTTTAGCTGCCAGGCGACTGCTCTGGAGTTGAGACAAGACCAGAGCTTGTGGTACTGGCCGCTACCACCCATGAGACACCACATCCATCGACACATGGACTTCCTCAGCCTAACAACACGGGCAAACCCCGTGGCTTGAGCTCAACACATGAACAACCAAATGCAAAACCATCTAGGCATGCTCTACCTCAGTTGAGCCTCAGGTAGGTCACATCCCCACCTTCCCTGTGGCCACGCAGATGCAACCCGGCCAACGATTGCTGCGGTGGGAGCAATTTGACGAGGCTTGCTCATGCTGGACCAAATTCCCAGCACATTTAGGAATGCTTCACCATCGGACCCTCGCCCTGGATCCAAACTATCCATTGCCTTTGCCCTCTTGAGCCTGGCAAGCGTTCCGAAAACAGGGTGAGGGGAGTGGGCACGGACTGCCTCTGCTGAATCCCCCAAATTCACGAGGTGCAAAGCACTCGGGTACTTCACCGGTGTTGACTGGATGGATTACCGCGATTAGAGAGAAGACAGGATAAACAGATTAAACTGCACACACGGATGGCTCGCACGCAACTCCAAAAGGGGGAGAGGGATAGACCCAAAAGGGGATGAAGGGGGTGCTCCATATGGAACGTTGCTCCCCTCTTCCTGAGCCCCACCGAGACCAGCCCGGAAAAACACTAGGAGGGGTGGCCCTGATCGAACCCCACCTCCTCCCAATAAAGGAGGATGCATAAATACATGCGTATCGGTGCCGAAGAGCTTCTCGGGGACCTGTCGAGGCCGAGAAATTTCTCAGATTTGCTCATTGCAAAATCAATACCCATCAGCTGTTTGAAATTAAAGGAAAGATTAGGCCCTGGTTTTATACACGCTTTATTGTATTCCGAGAGCTTTCTACTCGGCCAGATAAATCTTCTTTAAGAGGATTAAGAAACTTTCATTATCTTTATCTAACCTGAACTAACACTAACTCTGAAAAATTAATCTAGACACTGGACAAAAGCCGGTAGCCAGTGGAAAGCCGCCAGGATCTGGAGGTGGCGTCCATCAGGGCGCTACGGACCACTTGGATCTGCTGGCACCCGGAGAGCCTCCATCATGGCAACCTCGGAACGCTGCTTTGTGACCCAACAGCATCTATCACATCAACACGCCTGCCTTCAAAGCCCTGAGCCCCACATGGCCACTGTGGGTGACTTTGACATGCTTGTGGGCTTGTCCCTCTCTCCCAAAATCAAGGAGCCTCGAAAGTGCCTGGCTTTCGGCTCTGCTGTAGCATCTTTGGACACGTGCCTGATGGCCAAACAGCTCCCCTACACAGCAAATAGAGCGACGATGGGCCCCGAACAGCAGGGACGGGTCAAATGCATGGCAGGGACGGGTCAAAGTCACAGAAGGGATGGGTGAGGGGGACACTGACCCTGATTCCTCTTCCCTGATGTCCTGTACCCCCCGGACAATGATACGACACGGTGAAGCTCAGTCAATGCCAGTCCATCTGCTCCCCCTTGGCAACCCCATTGGCCCCAAGAGCCTCGACCCCCGATGCAACGCATATCGGTCTGATCCCTACATCTCTGTTGCCTGGAGGGCCTCCAAGATCTTCCGAAGTCCATGCGTTTTTCCATATCCCAAAGTTTGGCAATAGGATGTTAAGACCTACCTTGCACGATGAGGTGGACGCGCGAAGTCTTGGGGTGATTGTCTGTCTGCACGGAGCAAGTGTAGGGCCCCTCATCGTAGACGTCCACGTTGTGGATCTTGATGCTGTACTGGGTCTTGGTGTTGGAGAGGATGACCACCCGGTTGTCTATAGACCACTTGTCATTGCCAGCGTACAGGATGGTGCTGCGGTTCAACCACGCTACCCGCGTCACCCTGTCATCCACGGTACACCTGCAAAGGAAGACACGGAGGGTCAACCACGTTGGGGCAGAACCGACGGCCCAAAAGGATCCCAAATGGAGATGTGAGTAGGGTGGGAGCCATGGCACGGCTCTCCATTGTGCTCTGCTGGACTGCCAGTACGGAGATGGGGTATGCCACATCCCGGGTACCTCACTGCCACGTCCCCCATCCCCTGAGATTTCACACCAATGGCAGGTTCACCAGACAAAAAGCCCTGCCTTTCCCTTTTGTACAGAGCTGGGAAGCCACAGACCAAAAATCCCATTACACTGGACCTCCGCGAGGCATGCAGACTTTCCCTGTGCCCCCGCCTCGCCCTTCCTTCACGCAGAGAATTTCAAATAAAGCTGTCAAATTCCCTGAGGTTCGCCCGGTTGGCACGGCCCCGGAGCCGTCCCTGGGGTGACAAACTCCCCCGCTGCCGGGGAGAGGGACCCTGACGCACGTACGGGGAGAGGGGAGGAAGGGAAACGGCCGGAGAGGGCGAAGCCAGAGCACGGAGAGAGAAGGGAACATTTGGATAAGCAGCTGTAAATCCTGTATGTGCCTCCAAAACACAACGCGGTCGTTGCTGTTATTTATTTCCTGCCTGGCACCCCCCTGCCCCGCTCCGAGACGCACAGGGGCTCGGCAGCTCCGGTCCCCGGCACTGACTTACATCTGGGGAGGAACCGACGGAGGAGGGAAAAAGGGAATTACAACGTTCCCGGAGAACATGGCTCTTTCGTTCCCGGTGATAGATTTTTCTCGTTCTATTTATTTCTGCCCTTTCTCTGCCTCCGCCACGGCACCTGCGGCAAAACCCCCGAGCGTTTGGCTAAATTAAGAGCCCGGCGTTTCTCGGGAGCTTCTCCTTGCCCCCACGGGGACCGTGGGCAATCAAACCGGGAAAGCTGAGCTTGGTCTGAGCCTGTGCCAGAGGCCGAGATCTTAGGGAAAAGACACTGACATTTGGTCAAGAAACCCATCCAAGTTCCTCTCTGCACGCCCGTAAATTCCGAGAGGGGCCGTCGGGCTGTCCCCCTCCCCGCTGCAGAAGCTTTGGGGGTGTTATATGCCTCCCTTGCCGGGACGGCGGAGCCTCACCTCGATCGAGATTATTAATCGGGCGGAGGGAAGGGGGCGATGCTTGGCGTGTTCGAGGGTCCCCCCGGGGCGCTCGGTTCCCAGGAACGAGCCATATATCCTCCCGCAAACGAGTACTTTTCCCCTTGCAGGGAGCCGTACGTCTCCGCCAGCCACCACGCGTAGGGATGCCGGGAAAGACGGATGGTCCTCCATGCCCAGCATGGCCGGGAGTCCGCCCAGCCTCGTGCCGGCCGACGGCGCCGTCCTTGTCGGGAAGCCGAGCCCTCCCTTCATCCCAATTAACGAGGGGGAGAGCTAAGCGCGGCCGAGTTAAGTTCGGCCCTGGGGGACTCCAGTCTAGTGGACTATTACTGCTGTCTCACTTCATTATAATGAATAATAAAGAGATACTTACACGCGGCTTCTGTAAATTATTCATTGCGTGCGCTGAAAAATCAGGGCAGCAATATGTAAAACAGACAACTTGCGTGTCTGCGCTCATATAAATATCCAGACTACAGCCCCGCGAGGTACTCGCCGGTCCCCTCATTAGGGGTGAAGCGCAAGAACTCGGGTTGGAAGTGACAGGGACGAGGAGCTGGTGTACGTTCTGCCTCCGCTGCCTGCTTTGGGCCGGGTGGGCTTCCTGGGGAGATCTGGGGCTCGTCTGGCACCCTCCAGAAATGGGGACGCTAATTCTGTGTTTACTCTTTGCCTTAATGGCTCTGAGATGCACCTGCAGATGTGATGCCCGTAACACGAGCAGACACGCACAGCAAGGCCCTCCCTTGCCCCCGGGAACTGGTACCACCCTCAAAAACACTTAGAGCAACCTGTAGACTCTTCCTTCCAACACTCCCGTGCCAGGAGCGAGGAGGCAACGGCTCCTTCTCCCCATCCCTTGAGCTCGCTCATCAGCTGGTGCCACTCAATAGCTAATTTTCAACCACGTCCCATCATCTCTACGTGCCCGTCTCCACTGGAGGCCGGGATGTCCTCTACATGCAGGAAGGGACCGGACAAACCTCCCTTCCTTCAGAAAACCACCCTTCCTGGACCTCCTGGCAAGGTGTCACAGCAACCACTGATAAAAAAGCCACCGTCCATCACCCGCCATGGACACCGCGGCATTTCCAGAGCCACCCTCTTGCCCCACCTCGCCTTCCCATGGCGATTTTTCCTGCATTGGTGTTTCAAAGGCCAATACTGATGGGCAGCTGGATGCATAAAACACCCCACTGGCTTCTTTCCCTGGCTCAGAAAGCCATCTCCGTTAGCGTCTAAGCTGCTGGCTCCCCCTCCTCCTCCGAACCGTCTTTGCTACCTATTTCCAATTGACCGGGATTATGATAATGTCTCCAGTAAGCAAACAGGTAAAGAGACTTCTGCAAAGCGTTTCGATAAAGCAGACAAGCTCTGACCAAGCTGGATAATAAAGCGGGCCGGGAGGTTTTCCCTTGAAGGGATCTAATTAAGAACAAAGACAAACCCCCATTAACAGGCTCCTGAAGGCGCCGTATCCATCTCCAGAAGAAACCCTGCCTTACGCCTCTGGGAGGGACGAAAGACAATAAAGCGCCTGTCAGACGGGAGGGAAATAAACCCAACCTGGATCTCACCGGGAGAAAAAACCCATCGGGGCGTTTTTGGGGAATGATATTCTCAGCCCAAACTCAAGAAGCCAACACCCGCCGTGTCCCTTCTTCGTGCGGCGTGACCCATCCCATCCTCTCCTCCACATCTCCGTCCCACTTCGATCCTCTCTCTCCCTTCGAGCACAGACTTTTCACCATCTGCAGCCTCCCGCCGTGACCGTTCTCTGCCAGACCATTCGCCGGGGACCCTCGGATGCTGGGCTTCGCCCCAGATCCGCCCCCCGACCCCGATGCTCCCCCCGATACACGTGGCCTCTGGGGCGATGAACCCGAACGCGGCAGGGCCGCGAGACGCATGAGGTGGGGAGCCGGGGGCAGCGCCGCTGCACCACTTCCCCTCTAATTGCCCCTATTCTTCATCCTTAAATGCTAATTCTGAGGGCTGCCGAGGAGCTATTTCACTTAGTGTCAACAATACAGATAACTCCGCCGAGGCGCCCCGGTGGCACAAAGTGACCGTCTCCCTCCTCCCGCAGCTATTAGGAGAGACCCCCGCGTCGCTCCTGCCCGGCCCCATCAATGACACTGACAGCTCTCCTCCTCCATGTGGGACGTGATGTTACACCCCCTGCCTTCCTTCCCCACCTTTCCCACTCCTTCTTTGTGCTCCTGACTTGGACTCGGCCGTGCAGGAGGGCTGAGCCCCGTGGCGTGAGGCTGGGGACGCCCTCGACGCCTGCTTATTGAGGGAAATATCATGCCCGGGGCTGGCACAAGTTTTCTGGCAAAAATTTCCCAAGAGAAACGACATGCAAGGAGCCAAGAGGCATAAAAACAAGTCTGGCAAACCCCTCTCCAGGGGTGCAAAGTATCCCAAAAGATGAGGTGCTTGGGATCCTGAAACCTGGATCGCATCCCCAGCTCTCCAGGAGACTGGTTCCCACCCAGGACCGGGCAAAACGCTCTCTGGATCAGCCTCAAACCCTCCCGCTTCCCTGTGCAAACCTGCAACCCTCTACTTCTAAATACTTCGACATCCCTCCAACCCCAAACCTTCGACTTCTCTCCTGTAGGCAACGCGCCTTGTCAAAATGACAAATGCAGATGCCAAAACTGGTCCCGAACTGGCTGCCTGACCCAGTTTTGGGTGGTTAAAATAGCTCGCTCGGATCGGCAGCGGAGCCCCTCGATGGCACCAGGGTAAAGTTTCCAACCCACGGTACCTGTCACAGGGGCGGCGCGACCACCCCGGCACCCTCCTCTTTGAGAAGGAATTGCTAATTACGTTTGCAGGGGACTCCGAATGGGGTTTCTCCTTCCCTTCCTGTGCTCGGAGTGAATGGACTCCCGAAACCTTTTATTCCGGGCGGCTGGAGCAAAGGCAGCGGAGATTTATTTGCAATCATCGGAAATAAACACACTCCCTCAGAAGTCAAGACAAAAAGAACAGAACCTGGCCGGGCTCCCACTTCGTTAAAGATGCAAATTAGGCACGGGCCATCAAAACCCGGCGGCTCCTCTAATCCTCCTCCCCACAATGTAAACCGTCACGTTAGCCGCGGGGACAATGGCATCTGCGGCGTGTGACGACGGGTCTCGCGCAACCAGCTGCCTGGGTTTCCGCCACTGTCAGCCCTGGGATTTATTCTTTAAAGGCGCTTCGTCTTCCTTCCCGACCCCTTCTGCTGGCTCAGCCACCCAGGGTATGCCTGCTCCCATCCTCCCCGTCCCTCCTGGATGCACAGCCCCACACCATCCTGGGAATGCCGAGGATGGCAGGGACCCACGATGTGCCCTTTGGCATCGCCCACCTCCCGTCCCACCCGCTCGACGGGTCCCCAGCCGTCACCGTGCCCCCACGGGGAAACATGTGGGATGAGCAGGGAGGTCAGCCAGCCTCAGCTGGGCCCCTTGTCCCCAGAACCGCCCTCCGCACCATCAGCCACTCGGCCCATTACCTCCTGCAAAGCCCATGTGCCACTGCCTCTCGTTCTCTACAAGCTTGATTAATTGCCTGGCCCCACCTCTATCGCGCTGCTCCGAGTCCCCAGACCCTCCCAGTGCTGTTCAAACCAGCTCCGGACCGCGGTCAAACCCTTCCCCGCTGATCGCCCCCTTCCCAGAGCCCTCCGAGGGCTACGGACCCCTCCTGCCCCTCCCAAAGGGATGCTGTTTGCCCCCCCCTGCTAATGAACGTCGGAACAGGAGCGGCTCCCCGCAAAGAAACCAAGCCCCAGATCGCTGCGTTAGAGGTTGCTAAATATAAAATATCCATCTGCAAAGATAATAAGCCGGCGAGGGCAGGGGCTGTCGAGTTGCTCCTGTTTCAGATAGTTTAATGGTGTTTTGGTCCGTGACTGCCGCTGCCAGACATTAGACTGATAACAAGATGATGAGGAGGGCGGGAGCCGTCTGCGCCAGGCGTCGCCGCTGCAGACTTAACGCTGGCCCTACGGTCCCCGAGGGCCACCCGGCATCCCCAGGGCTTTGGGTGGCCTCGGTGACACCCCAGGGTGAGCACCGAGCTCCATCCAACGTAGACTCGGGGAGGGGGTCTGCGCCCACCTTTGCCTTCCAAGGGGGCTTGCCCTTTGCCTGCATCCCAGTCTGGGAGCCCGGCACTCGGGTACCGCTGCGATGCTCAGGCTCATCTGCGCTGCCGACGGGTTAGAAGCAGGAAATAGTCTGCACAGGGAAGGGAGGAGAGGCGAGGCGAGACAACCGGCCGCGACGGGGCCACACCGCCACCACTATCTGACCGCATCTTCTCCCCAAAGCCCTTCTCGGGATTTTCTGAATTAATGCTCCACATCCAGCAAATCCAGAGACCGCAGTCGGCTCTGTTAAAGCCAGCTCGGCTTTCCCTTTCGCTCCTACAGCTCTCCCTTGACTCCTCTTTGACTGCTTTGACTTCCAGCTGGCGGGGACGCACGCTGCCCTGACAACATCACGGGCAAGGGGACGGGGTGGTCTGACGGGGACCGGCGCTCGGGCATGCCCCGCTCCTGGCTCCCACCCAATTCTCCCACCGCGAGCCCCTTGTTTCTGACACAACCACGCATCTCCTCCATGCATCTCACATGACCACCTCGAGGGCTGTGTCCACTTTTGGGCCCCTTCCCACAAAAAAGGCATTGAGGGGCTGGAGCGGGTCCAGAGAAGGGCAACGGAGCTGGTGAGGGGTCTGGAGCACAAGTCTTTTGAGGAGAGGCTGAGGGAGCTGGGGGTGTTCAGTCTGGAGAAAAGGAGGCTGAGGGGAGACCTTCTTGCTCTCTTCAACTCCCTGAAAGGAGGGTGTAGAGAGGCGGGAGTCAGTCTCTTCTCCCAAGGAACAGGCGATGGGACAAGAGGAAATGGCCTCAAGTTGCCCCAGGGGAGGTTCAGGTTGGAGATTAGGAAGAATTTTTACACTGAAAGGGTTATCAAGCCTTGGAATGGGCTGCCCGGGGAAGTGGCTGAGGCACCATCCCTGGAGGTGTTCAAAAGACGGGTTGACATGGTGCTGGGGGACATGGTTTAGTGATGGGTTTTTTTGTCAGAGTTAGGTTGGTGGTTGGACTGGATGATCTTGAAGGCCCCTTCCAACCTAGACGATTCTATGATCTGTATCCCAATGACTGAGGCTCTACTGCCCCCGGGAAGGTCAGCACTGCCTTCAGTGTGCTCCAGATCAGGGCCCTTTTCCGCACGGAACCCCTGCATCCCTCCCCTGTGCAAAGCTCCCGGTTGCTCTCCCTGTCCCGGACAAGTCAGAACCACTGAAACCCGCTGAGAAATGCATCGCCGCTCAGAAAATCACCGCAACGCTCTCCGCCCTGGGGACCACACCAGGTTTGCAAACTGCCTCTGGCTACAGCCTGGCAGTTCCCCATTTTGGGGACGTGGCTGCCGTCCGGCTGCATCCACGCGTCGGGATGCTCCCCTGGGATGCAGCGGGGAAGGCCGGTAGGCATGCGCCTCGGCCCCGATGGCTCACGGCTCTTATTAGCTTAGGAGAAATCTTCATAAGGAAATATGAGGCGGCAGCAGAAAAAATAAAGCTGGAGGCCTTTGAATAGAGAAAATCAATGGGGATGTTTATAGAGCAGGTGGCACTTAAATGCTAACAGCAGAGTCAGTCGATGCTGGCATCCACACCTCATCTCGCAAACAGAGATGGAAAATGACGGCACTGGGGAGGGGGGAAGCAGTCCAGAGACACCCTGAACCTTGGAAGAAGTGCAGTGAGACACCTTTCCCTGCCCAAAACCTAAGCGACTGTGCTCTCTCCCCAAAGCCAGGTCCCTGACGCAGCCAGGCACAGATTCCCAACGTGCTCATGGCCACGGGGTAGAAGAAGGCTGGGACATCCTCCCAGCTCCTCTCCAAAGAGGTGCCCAACATCCACCAGCATCTACCAGCCTGTCCTAGGAAACATCAACCTTCTGGTGGCCACCAGGCCATCCTGCGGGTTAAAGAATGCTGGGACGCCCTCCCAGCTCCATCTCCAAAGACACGACTGATGTCCACCAGCATTTACCATCAAGACACAGCTACCTGTCCTAGGAAACACCGACCCTCTGCTGGTCACCGGGCCATCCTGTGGGTTGAAGAAGGCTGGGACGTTCTCCCAGCTCAGTCTCCAAGAGATGACCGATGTCCACCAGCATTTACCATCAAGACACAGCTACCTGCCCTAGGAAACATCAACCCTCTGGTGGCCACCAGGCCATCCTGTGGGTGGGACATCCTCTGAGCTCCAAAGAGGCGACAGACATCCACCAGCATTTACCAGCAAGGCATGGCTACCGCTCCGAGGAAGCATCGGCTGAGAGCTATCTTCCCACCAGGGAAACCAAATTACCCGCTACCCTATGCAAGGGGTCCCCACGCACCGGTAGAGAAGACCCCACGCCGTCGCGGTGCCGACGGAGGGGTGCGATCCCGCAAACCCCCCCCTGCTCGGCGGAGCCCCACGCCTCAATCAGCGCCCGTGTACCGACTCAATCAGCGCTCGTCTCACACAATGCAGCACCTGCGCCCCGGCTGATTTCTAGTGTTCTTCAATCAAAAGGAGGAGAAGAAACGCAGAGTTTCTTGCCGGCGGGGCTAGCGGACCCCAACGGGTGGCGACCTCCAGCCCCCCTACGCCTGCAGTGGGCTTTTGGGGTTGGGTTTTTCCCCTTGCTATGGCTTTTTCCTGTTTTTTTTTTTCTGTTTTCTTGATCTGCCTTCCCAGGCAGGGAGAGCCAGAAATAACTGTTTCACTGTCACAGTTAGCCATGTAGTTAAGCACCAGTAATTAACACCCAGCGATATGAGGCTCCCACTGCTCCGATCCAGCCGTCCTGATGGGACTGGTGACCGTCTCCATCTCGACCGGGTGAGGGGGCTGCTTTTGACCCCGGGGGGAGCAGCCACGGCCACATCCCGCAGATGCACGAGAAGAAAAGATGTTGGCAGCTTGATTAAAACACGGGCCAGGGTGTGCTGGTGACAGAAGGAGCTTCTGTAGAGCCCGAGCAAAGCCATCGTTCATCTGTCCCTGGCTTCAGGGAGGGAAAATTGCTCTGAAGCCCCCCCTGGGGCTGGAGAGTGTGGCAATGTGACAAGGAAGGTGGCAGAAGGGCATGTAGGTGACAACCCCCACATGGTTTTCCTGGATGAAATGAAGGTACATAGGGTTGGGCTTTGGATGGAAACCCATCCATGGCCCCTGGTCCTCATCCTATCGGTCCGTCTCTCCCAGATAGAAGCCAGGAGAGGGAGGCGAACCTCATCTCCCAACCCCCCGTTAATTACCACCAAAAAATATGTCTCTCACGGCACGTAGGTGACAACTCCCGCATGGTTTTCCTGGGTGAAACGACGGCACGTAGGGTTGGGCTTTGGATGGAAACCCATCCGAGTCTCCATAACCCATGGTCCTCGCGCTATCGGTCCGTCCTTCCCTGATAGAAGCCAGGGGAGGGAGGCGAACCTCATCTCCCAACCCCCCCCCATTAATTACCACCAAAAAATATATCTCTCACGAGACGCCTGCTCCTATCTCTGCGGCTCTTAAGGGTAATGGAGAGGTTTCAGTCTTGGGAGGATAAGTCTCGGGCTCTTGGCTGCTTGCCCGGGAGGATTATTTTACATCAGGTTGAGTTCTGTAGTAATTATCTTCAAAACAGCTGGACTGCTGGATAAACTGGCTGTATCTTAATGCACAATACAAGAGCAAATACGGAGAATTAAACCGCAATTTCAGACAGGCCTGACAGATAGTCGGGAAGAGCGCTCGCCCGGCGTTCGGGAGGCCGAGGCTGGGGGCTCCTCCGCACATCACGGGTGGGGAGGCTTCTTCTCATGTGAAATCAATTCAAGCTTCCCTGGAGACCGAGCGGAGGGGGAAAAGGGGAGGCCGGATGAAGACGTTTCACCCCCGAGCTCGCGGCGGAAAAAGCAAAGCACCGCTCTCCTCCCCCCCACGGCCGAACCATGAGGCGGTATTTGATCCTGGCTGGAGAGCTGGGTGTTTCGCACAGCCCCGAGCCTTCCACGAAATCCCAAACTTTCCTCCCACTCCCAGCTCTGAAATGCAGTGCCCTGCCAGGGGACGGGCGAGGGGAAAATCCACTCCCTCCGTCCGCATCCCTGCTGCCTGGGCATCACTTCCAGGGCCTCCCGCAGCCCGTCCCGGCGGGACGGAGGGGCTGACGGACAGACAAACCGACTCCCAGACACCACCAGCACCCTCACCCCAAGCAGCGGGGGCGGGGAATTAAAATTCTTTCAAGATGATGCCGCCGCAAGCGTGAAAGAATGTATAGGCTCTAAAAAGAGGGAAATTCTGCCAATGGAGGGTGAAGCCGTATTTCACGGCGGCCGCCGAGAAGCGCTCCTGCCAAACGCGCTGTCTGCAAATGACCCGGGTTCAGCCCTCAGCCCGAGAATCTAATTGCCGATTCGCAGAAATTTCACCATCAATTAGGCAAAATAACGTAAGCCACCCGAGGAAATCTGCCGCCGACCCCCGGGCTTTCCACCCACGCCGTCTCCCCACCGGGACGGGGGTTGGATGCTCCGTGACATGGGCACCCAGGAGTCAGATGATGGCACCGTGGATGAAGAAGTCATCGCCGGTGTGAGATGACAACAACCATCATCCCTAAACAGGAGCTGGCCAAAGATCTCTCCGTCTCCTCCTGGTATCCCCTCTCCGAACGTCTCCAAGGGCCGGGTCTCTGATCCCGGCGACCCCGGGGGGCCAAACGACTCCGTGCAATTAGGGGGTTTATTTGTTTGAGTTGTACGTGAATATACCAAATTACATTATCAGATCATCGTCCTGCTTCTGATTTATTCCTTCTTTGTTCTTCAAGTCTTCGTACATCTAAGCAATTAACCTCTCAAAGAGCTGGAGAACACATAATTATCCTCATTTGTCTAAACGTCACCAAGATGGCTGCCTTTCAATTAACCTTCTGGGAATGGAGGGAAGTTGGAGTGATACAGTGATCATTTCCAACTTCGGCGTAGCCTTTTTTTTTTTCCTTTTTTTTTTTTTTTTCCCTCCATAAAGTAATTTAATTGAAATATTCAGATGATAAAATATAGCCAGATAACTGTTACCGCAGGTAACGGGATCAAGAGGGGGCTTGCGATCGAAAAAGAAGTCAAATGAGGTACAGTAATATTATATCAATACGCGGCACTTCCATCTAAAAATATCACAGCACTTTGTGCTTATTAATGAAAGGAGCCTTTCGCGCTCCCCGCCGGGATAAGACTTACGTCACTTCGATATGTCACCGCTCCCGATGGGGAAACTGAGGCAGGGGATGAGCTCTGGTGCCCGGGGGTAGGGCCAGGAGGTGGCAGAGCGTGGCTGGGAGCGTCCCTGGAGCCTCTCCCCTGTGGCCGGTCCCCTCCAGCCCCGGGAAAAGGTGGCTCCCTACCCAAGCGAGAGCGATGCGGTCACGGCCGAGCTGCTTTCGCCATTATTTTATTTTATTAATAGCCCCCTTCCTCCCCCCGTCTTGCTGAGAGAGCGTCTGCCACGCCGAGCGAGGGATGCTCTAATAAATATGCACGGCTTCCGCCGGAAAGCGCCGGGTCAAACTCTGCGCCCGCGTGAATGAAGCAAGACGCCGGCGGCGTCTGGCGCAGGCGAGGAATATTTATACACGCCCCCGCACCCCGATATCTACGGCGAATAAACAAGGCGACGCCAAAATCCTCCTCCCTGACAAGGGTGGTTTCTCAATTCCTCACGGCGCTGCGGCTTCGCTCCCGGTGGGAAATCCAGCCCTTCTCAAAGCCATTTCGGCTCCACCCCAGGAAAGCAGAGGTGGCCACGGCAGGGCAAGTGCTAGCCCTCCCTGCACGCTCGGTGGGTTGGGAGAAGCCAAGAAGGAGCTCAGGGAAACAAAGGCACCCAGAGGATGCTCGGGACTCGCTCCCCGTATCCTTCCATCCCGGTCTCGTGGGATATGGGCAGGGAAGCAGGTGGGGATGCCTGGGCAGGGATGCCCAGGCAGGGATATCTGGGCAGGGATGTGGGCAGGGATATCTGGGCAGGGATATCTGGGCAGGGAT
>VXAK01027019.1:44503-60328 GCA_013399435.1 Arenaria interpres | reverse complement strand
GGGGGGGGTGGTGGGGAGGGTGGCGACGCCGCACGCCCACGGACACCTACGGAGCGGGGAGATGGAGGACCGGGCTCGGGCGAGCAGAAGTCGTTTCCTCCTGGCAAAGCTGCCGACTCAAGGAGAAAACATAAAACCCTCGATGAAGGGCTTGCCTAGTTTATTATAACATCGGCTTTAATTTATGCGCCTGCCTTTTATGATTGTTCTCTATCACTGTTCCCGGGGCTTATTTATAGAGGGCCATTAGCACGGAGAGCAAGCCCTGATGAGCGAGCGTTTGCAGCGCCTGCCAGGGGAGCGGGGATATAAACCCAGACGAGGAGGAGGAAGAGGAGGAGGGGGCAGCGAGCCCTGGTGTGGGGCTGCGGCGAGGCCTCTCCCCGAAAGCCGAGAAGGATAATTTGATCTCAGAGCGCGATACAACTTCACTTCACGTGGCTCTCTTCAGGCGGACTGCAGCCTCCTTCACATGCACTTTGCCGAATTCCCCAGCCCCAAACAGCCACTGCAGCTTCAAACAGGGGGGGAGGCAGAGAGCTTTGGATCTGCCTGTCCATACCAGGCACAAAAAGGCTAAGGATGTGGAGAAAAGCCCCTGGATGGTGGGAGAGGAGAGCTGTGGGGGCAAGGAGGGGGAAGGCAACCTTGACTACACACTGTCAAGCCCTGGTGTGGCTTGCCTGCATCCTTGCCTGCATCCCTGCCTGGGAATCCCTGCCTGGGCATCCCTGCTCACATTTCCGCCTGCATCCCTGCCCTGACATCCCTGCCTGGGCCTCCCTGCCCGCTTCCCTGCTCACATCCCTGCCTGCATCCCTGCCCAGACATCCTGGCTTGAGCATCCCTGCCCAGGCACCCCTGCCCATGCATCCTTGTCCACATCCCTGCCCGCAGCCCTGCCTGGGCAGCCCTGCCTGCATCCCTGCCTGGGCATCACTGCCTGCATCCCTGCCCAGGCATCCCTGTCCACAACCCTGCCCGAGCATCCGTGCACATACCCCTGCCTGGACATTGCTGCCTGCATCCCTGCCCAGGCATCCCTGCCCACACCCCTGCCCGCGCATCCGTGCACATACCCCTGCCTGGACATCCCTGTCCACATCCCTGCCTGTGCATTGCTGCCTGCATCCCTGCCCAGGCATCCCTGCCCACACCCCTGCCCGCGCATCCGTGCACATACCCCTGCCTGGACATCCCTGTCCACATCCCTGCCTGTGCATTGCTGCCTGCATCCCTGCCCAAGCATCTCTGCCCGAGCATCCCTGCCCGCATGCCTGCCTGCTTCCCTGCCCATGCATCCCTGCCCATGCATCCCTGCTCGCATCCCTGCCCATGCATCCCTGCTCGCATCCCTGCCTGGACATCCCTGCCCAAGTGTCTCTGCCTGCATCCCTGTCCGCATCCCTGTCCACCTCCTTGCCCGGGCATCCCTGCCCATCTCCTCCCCTTCCACCTAAAAGCAAGATGCTCTAGGGGCTGCGCAGACACCCCGTGACACGCAGGGGACGGGGGGTACCAAAAACTTCACGCCACCAAATTATTCCCATTTACAACCATCACCCCCCAAACTCGGCTGCGACCCGCATCCCATGGCAGTAATTAAAACTGCACCCACCGAAATGACGGGGTAATTACAGCCATGGGCAGAGTCCGGCCCGCCCCCAAAACACACCGATGGGCACGGAAAAACACATGGAAAAATACGCGGAAAAAACCACAGCTAAGCGGGTAGGTGGGTCTGTTGGCAGAGAGAGACGATGTGAAATGAATTTGTACGATCAAAGCCTTCCCATGCAGTTCGCAGGTAATTTGTGACGAGAACAAAAGCTTTAAATTCAGCCACTAAATTATTCACCACAAATCGTCCTCTCGGCTCCCGCGCTTGTGTCCTTCAAGCCGTTCTCGGTGGTGATTACGTCCCCTCGGCGCACAGGGAGGCCGCGGGGAAGCGGCCGCGGGGAAGACGGAGCCGCCGATCCGACACCGGCGGTTTGATTTACAGAGAGAACCGGGGAGAGGAGACAGTCGCCCTCAGGAAAAAAAAGAAACTTCAAGCTCTAACCATCCCATCAAGGGGGGTTCTGGGTTCTTTGTGTGGCTGGGTTTTGTTCTTTCTCTCTTTTTCCGCACCAAGCTCCCACTGCAGGCAGAATAGATGATGCTAAATTATTTTGGAATATGCTGAGAATGCCCTGCTTGGCCAAGCGATGCCTCATAAATAATTTCTCTTCCCCACAACCCCTTTCCCGTTCTTGATCTCTCTTTCAAGCAGGATAACGCCAGCTCCATGGGGAACCTGTTGCCCACCACGAGGTGCATTTTGGGTGGGGACTGCCCAGAAATGCCGCCGGAGCCAGATCTACTGCCGCAGGGACAAGACATGCAACTGAGAGAGATGGATAAAACCAAAAAGGAGCCACTTGGGCTTCTAACAAGGTCACTACCTCCCAGAGACCAGTTTCTGAGTCCATCTGGGCACAAGGCAGCCATACCACAGCCCTGTGGCATCCCTCTCTCAGCATTGGAGCCAGGCATTGCTCCATCTCACCACCCCAAACCTCCTCAGTGGCTTCAGGAAGAGCCAGGCTCACATCAGGCATGGGACAACCTATTTCTTCCAGCTCCAGGGTTATCTGGAACACAACTGGCTGCCCTCGCTCAACAGACTTTCACTGGAGAAAGCAACTCCACGCACAACTCGGAAGGGATGGGAGATGTGGTTGCATCCAGGTGCTCAAACCTCACTCCTGATGGAGCTGGTGATGAGGACCACGGTCCCTTGCTTCTCGCTACCACAGGCTCCCTCCAAAGCAGGGGGAGATGCTCGCAAAGGACCTGGCAAGGCAGAACGTGCCAGTGGTGGTCCAGGGTAGATGCAGGAGGAGGGTGGGCCAGGGAGAGGAAAGCCCCACACGAGCTTGTTCAGCATTTGTGCCCCAGCTGGAGGGGGGCTGCGTGGCCCGGGGTTGTCACCCTGGCTTCTTGCACCACTACTGAAACCACGCTTTTCTCTAAAAACCCCAAAGTGGTAACTCACCACGTTCGAAGGCAGAGTCCCTTCCAGTCGGGACTGACAGGGTGGGAAGAGCCCTCTGGATCACAAAGCAGAGCGCGGCAGAGACACAGTCATTTTCTAGTACCTGAAGTGACATTTCCCGAGTCCCTCACACTCAGCTGTGACACCGACGATGTCATAATAGGGATATGAGCACCACGCATCTTCTCGTTGGCCCGGTACCCATCACTCAGGCGTGATGGATGGGCGGCAGCCTCGGGAAGCCGCTGACAAGCAGGATCAGCGAGCAGCTCTATTTGTGGCTCTGGGCAAAGACTAAGCCCCTTCCCTCCCCGGCTCAATACAGCTTGGAAAAAGGCGGGTTGCCACCTCACACAGCTGGTGTTTTGGTGGCAGGGTGAGGGTAGAGTCCCCTGAAGTCACCCCAGAAAGCCCCGGGGATGGAGGGAGCCCCATCATCCGTCGGTGCTCGATGGTGGTGGATGTGCTCGGGGGCTCTGGGTACCAGGGGCAGAGCCCCCAGCATCACACCATCACTCCTCTCCACCATCACACCCGCAAACACAAGTGGGGTTTGGCTTGTGGGGGCTTTTTTTTCATTAATAACCTTCTGCCTTCCCCAGGAAAACACACACACACCAAAAAAAACAACCCCGAAAAGCACTAAAAGCCTCACCAGCCACCCTTGCCTCCCCAGAGCCGGAGCTTTATGACACTGTAGCTATTTATCGCTGGCTGTGTTTTGCAAATACCAGATGTGACGCTCATCCTGAACAGCCTGGTTTCAAGCCCCTTGGTTATTCCGTAGACGGAGCTGCTATTTTAGACAAGACAGACGCGATACAACAACAAAACCTAACGCGGGAGAGGAGGGGAGGGGGGAAACAAAGCCCTCCGAGCGCTGCGACGGTGACAAAAATCCATTGCGAGGCATTTCTCATTGTTTTTTAACCCCGAGGAAGGTGAAGAAGCCAAGTGGGGGCTGCAACCTCCCAGGGACCGTGGGTCCCACCAGCCCTACGGAGCTGCTGGTGGGCAGGGAGCCACTGGGGGCTCTGCCCCCGGGGATGGGGATGCATCCCAGCAGGCGAGGGGATGCACTAACTGGACTTGCCCATCACCACCTCTCCCACACCAGCCTCCTTGCTGGGAGAAGCGGCCGGCGACGCGCACGGATGGCTTCCTCCAGCCCCGTTTGGGCCGCCCAGCTGCAATTCCCACGTTTTCCAATCAGGATCTCCGCCGGCCTCCGGCTCCCATCAAGCCAGACCACCCGTTCCAGCGGGGCCCGAGGTACCCAATATTTCATCCCCAGTGTCCCGGAAGGGCTAAGGAACATGCGGACGCGCTCCATAAACCCACCATTAAGAGATCCCCTGATGGAGATGGATTATAATTTGCCGATGATTAAAACCCAATTAACGGCGGTGGGGAGGTACTCGAGGCTCGGCAAAGGAGCCGTGCAAATGAGGAGTTATCAGGACCTTCGGTGTCCTAAGCACCTGCCAATTCTTGGTTGAAACAAGTGCATTAGCCTCGTCCAATATCCATCTAACCTTTCCACTCTCCCTTGCTCTGTTTCCCTGGCAACCATTTAAAAGTGCTGGAAAAAGGCTTTCAGAAAAAAAGAAAAAGGAAGGCGGGGTGGGGGGGGGAAGGCAATATGTTCTTTTAAGGCGTGCGTGTGCTCGCTTGCTCTTTCCCCCCTTTCCCCTCTCTCGGTGTCTCCTGTAGGTGCCTGTGTCTTCCCTGCCCGGCTCCGACTCCGAGCGCTCGGCACGAGCCACCGGGCTCGGAGGGCAACAAGCAAGGAGGGGACGATGGCCCTGCCACCCTGCTGGCCCTGGGGAGGGCTGGATGCGCCGTGACGCCTTGCATAAAACCACTCGGGACCGGAGGGAGAGGAGCAAACCCCAGGATGCTGCTGAGAGGGGAGACGCTGCCCCAAAATTGCCCGTTCCCACCACGTTTGAGCCCTTTCTTGACGGCACGTGGCGGCAGAGCCCTGCGCGGCTCTCCGGAGCGGTACAAGCACAAAACTCGGTATTTTGCGGCGCTCCCTGTCACTCTCTGAGCAAAACAGCAGTTAACAAAGGTCAAAACTTGAGGCTGTCACTTAAACCCGCCGCTAAAGAGGGTTATTTTCAACCCCCCCTCGCCTTTTCTCCCTGCTCCCGCCTGCCTGGGCAGCATCTCCCAGCTCATTGGCACCGATGACAGTGGCATTTGTCCTGACACCTTCGGGAGCTCAGCTCCAAAGGGGAGAAGGAAAATGGCAATGAGAGCAGCCGTCATGAGAGCCGGAGGAGGGGGGGAGATGGCTCCCAAAGCCTGTCACCACCACGCTCTCCTGTCTCCTCAAGCAAATGCCAGAGAGGGGCTGGACACACATCCTCTTCCCCAGGGGCTACCCAGCACCCAGAGCAGCCCACTTCGGGTGAATGGTTCGGGTTGGAAGGGACCTTCAAAATCATCTTGTTCCATCCCCCCTGCCCTGGGCAGGGACACCTCCCACCACACCAGGTCCCTCCAAGCCCCCTCCAACCTGCCCTTGAACCCCTCCAGGGATGGGGCAGCCACAGCTTCTCTGGGCAACCTGGGCCAGGCTCTCACCACCCTCACAGCAAAGAAGTTCTTCCCCAGATCCCATCTCCATCTCCCCTCTTTCAGTGTCCAACCCTTCCCCCTCCTCCTATGGCTCCCCTCCCTGATCCAGAGTCCCTCCCCAGCTTTCCTGGAGCCCCTTGAGGGACTGGAAGGGGCTCTGAGGTCTCCCCGGAGCCTCCTCATCTCCAGGCTGAACCTCCAAACTCTCTCAGCCCCGTCCTCCCAGCAGAGGGGCTCCAGCCCTCCCAGCATCTCCGTGGCTTCTTCTGGACCGGCTCCAACAGGTCCACGTCCTTCTGCTGTTGGTGGCCCCAGAGCTGGAGGCAGCACTGGGTGGGTGGCGGGTCTCCCCAGAGCAGAGCAGAGCAGAGCAGAGGGGCAGAATCCCCCCCGCTGGCCACGCTGCTGGGGATGCAGCCCAGGATGAGCTCACGTTGAGCTTCTCATCCACCAAGACCCCCCAGGTCCTTCTCCCCGGGGCTGCTCTCCTTAGAGGGGATGGAGCCTCGTGGTGCCGCATTTGCGGGACTCAACGCAAACCTTCCTCCTCACCGGCGAGGCCCCGGGGGAGCGCAGCCCCGGGGGATGGCTCCGTAGGCAATCAAGCCTCATTAGCTCCGCTGCTTGCCCAGCGGCTCGCTCCACGCCCCGATTTGCCGCTCCAAGTAACCAGCCCCGCTACTGGCGAGCACAAGAATGACTAATTACCCTGTTATTAGCTCTGCGGCGCGTCCCTCCCCGTCATCGCGGCACCTGTGGCCACCCCTCATCACCCGCAAACAGGACGCCAAGGGGTCCACCAGACCACCAAACCCAGCGGTGGGGGGTGAGGACCACCCCACAGCAAAGGCGGGGGGCAGCAGCATCCCTCTTAGGGGGGGGCGAGAAGGAGAAAAGGGTCGTAGTAGTGCGGGGAAGAGCTTCGTGGCGTTAATTAATTGTGAGGTTTGAACCGCTTGGCATCAACAGAGGGAGGGGGGAAAGAAACAATCCATTAAGCAACACTCACTGGGTGCAAAAAAAAAAGCCCAAAACAACGGAATAAAAAAAAGCACCCTAATCTAATGTTCCACAGACGCCAGGCACCCAAACAGCCGATCTTTGTCAGGAACCTTCGTTCCAAGAACCACTTACAGGCTTTCATCAACACATTATAATATTAATCAAGACTCATAATGCGGAGTGATTTGCATGCCAACAAATATATTTACACTGTAAATTGTTTGTTGAGAAGCCTCAGAGAAATATGCAATTCGCTGTTATTGAACTTGGGTAGCGGGGGGGGGTGTGGAAATAAATAAATAAATAAATAAATAAAAAGTACAAACTCCCTGTAGAGTTGGTTCCTTCTGGTTTTGGCAACTCAGCTCATTAGCATGCCTTCTCGTTTCCACGCGGGCTCTTGCTCGCAGCCATTTAGCTGGATCACAGCAGTCGGGGATGGAAAGGCTTATTAAGGGCCTCGTAGCTAAATCCAGGCCACCGTCTTCTCCAACGGAGGAGATGCAGCCTCTGAGAAACCTGTCCAGAGCTCAAACCAACGAGCCAAAGCACGGCGACTGTCACCCGTGGGGGACTCTGTCCAACCCCCCGAGTGACACTGGGCTATTTACGCAGCCCTGGGCTTCCAAATTCCCTTGGGCTGCCAGGATGAAGCCCAGCCAAGTGACCCTGGAGAAGGTGACTCCCACGAAGGGGAGGATGCTCATGGCATCGGGAACCGAGCGGCTGGGGAGGCGATGGATGGGCAGAGCTCCCAACACCCATGGCTGGAGTCAACCAAAAAGCCTGAGGACGGGTGGCATCAGGAGGACCGTGGTGGCTGGTGGGAGGTGACTGCATGCTCCTGGGTCCTCCTGCATCTCCCTGCCGACCACTCGGAGAGACAACTTGGTTCCGACACCAGGATTCGGGGGTTTGACCCACACCAACAAGCCCTTAAGGTCTCCTGCACTCCATGGAGTGCCCAAGAGGAGCATCTACTGCCTGTTCTAACCAGCACAGTTCCACAACACGCTTTTTTATCTCCAGCCAATGAAGGAGACGACAAAATGGGAGACAACTCAACCCAGGAAGCAGTAAGAGCATCAAGAGACAGGACTTTTGCCCCTCTCGCATGGTTTGCACGCTCACACCATGTTACTCATCCTGAGGGATCTTCCCCACCTTTCTCTCCTGCTGCTTCGCCCCTTCCCAGCCCTGCTCTTCCCACCGCAGATACTTCCACATCTCCCAACGGGGTGTCTATGAGTCTCTGCTGCCCTCCCCGTCCCGCCTCTCCCCTCGATGCCCCTCTGGGGCTCCAAAGTTGGAAAGGACGGTTAGCAAAGGTGCTAGAGGAGAATTAAATGGAGTATTCGGTGGTGCCTCTCTAAGCTGCTGAAGAGCCGATTAGCGGGAGGCATTGATCTCCTGGTTCAGAGCTCCTCTAAAGTGTGAGGTGGTAAAATAATGGGAGGGAGGAGGGAGAAAGCTAATTAACACTTCCAGGGTAGCAAGCTCTCCGTGTGGAGCTGATTTTAATAGACGTAACAGAAGGTGTCCCGGACAGCAGAGTAAGCGGCGTTTGTTCACCAAGGGGGTGTCCTTGGGAAAAGTGGGCCGGGGGACAGGACCAGCCAGGAGGGAGGACAGCAGGGTGAGCGTCCCACCTCAGGTCACCATCCAGGACCAGACCGCAGCGTCTCACACCGCTGCCTCTGGCCAGGGCTCCTGCTCCGGCTTCGTAAGATGGAAACACAAAGGGAAGCAAGAAGCTGAAGACGCACTCCCCGCATCCCAGCTAGTTATCCTGCCCCCGGCTAGTGGCTATTTTGGGACAACACTGATATTATGTTGGCTCCCACGCACACAGCGCTCCTTCCAAACCCACCCAGGGCTACATCCCCGTGAAAACCGGGGAAACGACCCGAAAAGCAGGGGAAGCATTTCAGCGGGTCAGCGGAACATCACAGGAACACACTTTCAGGGTCCACCAGGTGGTTTGATCTGTTTACATGCAATACTCCATTTCTCTATGTGTGCAAAGTGCAAGCCCCTGATCTAATCTAATTACCAACATTAGACGACCAGAGCACAGTCTTACCCCTTCGTGCTCTCTAATGCACACACAATTTTCCTACCCCTCTCTGCACCACATTATGGATGGGCAGATGCCTTCGAGCTCTGTCTTCGCACTGATTGCCCTACAAAACATCAGGGAAGGAGAAGGAGGTTGGTCGGGGGCGAAGGGGCATTTTATTTGATAAAATCAGAAAGAGCAGCGCGTCCTGCAGAGGAAGAATCTCCGAGACATAAATGTCAGGTTTATGAACAATTGAGCTGCTCGGTGCTTGCCCGAAATTGCTCTTTAAGGTCAGCGCTGTAAGTGTTCCCTTGGGCAAATGGACTGGGGGACGCGTGCCGAGCAGAGAACGGTGGCTCTCCCATCACTGAAGAGGGACCGAGAGTCCCTCACCTCCTGAGGTGAGGATCCGCAGCCCCCGAGGAGCCCCACACCATCCCAGACATCCACGCGTACGGGCTTTTGGGAAAAAGCCTTGGGAATAGGAAATCACCACCACCACCTCCAGGAAAGCGACAATTCCACTCCCAGAAATACAGATTCATCTGTTTGGCCACCGCACTCAGGTCACTTGTGCCGAGATGCTTCACTTCCCCTTGGTCCTGAAGAGCACAGGATGCAGATGTACCCTTCTCCTGGCTGAGAGCTGGGGTCCCCCCTGCCCTGAGAGTGCACCCTCCGCGGAAACGAGTTGTCATTTGGCAGCTGATTATCAAAATTTGGTTAGGGAAGGCTGGGAGCCCGCAGGTTAGTCTAAGCAGAGCCCCAGATTATTTGGAGGAGACAATGCGCTCCAGGGGCACATAAATCTTGAGGAAAGACCAGCCAGATTTGACTTAGCCCGCTTAACATATGGGTTGGCTGAGGGAAGAGGGGCTGGAGGAAGAGGAGGAGGGAGCCACCAGTAACGCCAAGAGGCCGCTACAGACCGATCGGAGAATGGGAAATCCTGGCAGAGACCACAACTCTTCCAACATGCTCTTGGGTGCCAACAAGCCTCCTTACACAACACCCAACTTCTCAGCGACACACACAGGGTCAACCGGCTCGGCCTAAAGCCAGGCATGGTTTCAAGAGGACCATGGATCGAGACCCCGGGACACCCCTTCTCCCTCTTCCCAAGAGGACACCCCCTGAGGGGCACTGGAAAGCAGCTCAGGGCATGAATCAGATCAAGAAGGAGCTGGGGAACTGATCTTGCACAGGTTATAGCAAACAGCCTTGCGAGGAGGCGGGAAGGTTGATGGCTAACACAAGTTGTTTTATATTCCTCCGGGTTGTTACGACGGGACCTTGATGGGCCATATGGTCTTGTCTTGACCCTTAAATCATCTTATGCCCTGCTAACAGCAGCGATCGCTGTTGCTGGCTTCCATTCCTTGTTATTCTTGGCACTGGGAGGCCGGGATCGCGAGGCGGCTCAACCCCATAATGAGATGCATCAGATGGAGACCATCTGGAAGAAGCATCCAACTTTAACCTTGAGGGCTACTTGGAAAAGGACCTTCAGCCAGCAAAAGCCGCCTTCCCACCGACAAACAGCCCTCTCTCCCATGCTCCCTGCAACACGCCAGGGTCTTGGGAGCCGTCAACCTCCAAAGAGCTCAGCACTCAGCCTCCCGCGCTCGATGTCTACAGGACGGGTTGTCCATCTGCTCCCTGCCAAGCCACCGTGTCCTCACGTGGTGGGAAAGCGGTCGAGCGGGGTCAGAAAAAGCGACCGAAGGCACTCGGGGGAAGCGGGGCAGCAGACAGCCAGGCCGGAATAAATCAATTATCCAGCGTTTCTCATCCGGAAAGGCAGGAGGGAGCTTGGAGGAAGATCCAGCTCCGATCGGGGAGCTGCAGGGGACGGCTCTGCCCGCTGGCGTTTTGGACCTTTCCTTGCCTTTCCCCTCACCTCTCGCTCCCCATTTCCTCTCCCTAATGACCAACCCTCCGCATTTCCATATTCTCACCTAGTTAAGGGCTCTCCACGCGTCTGACAGATATTGCTGACAAATCTTGCCCGGCCACCACTTTGCCATTAGCGGAAAACTCATTTTCCGAACAACTCTGAGGCTTCTGTCCATGCTTCCTCCCCAATTAGGAGAGAGACCCATAAAAAAACGGACAAAAATCACCACGCCACAAGTCAGAACCTTCCCCATCAACGTGGTCTTGCTTCTGGGGGGAGAAAAAGCAGGAGGGATTTGCGCCACTCGCCTTAGGACCCCAATTTCACGGAGCAAAGCCCCGAAGCGCCTCTAAAGCCCGCTCTGAAAGCCCGGGGAAAATCTGTTACTTCAACCGTTTGCTCAAGTGCTTTTCTCGGTTGTGCCTTTGTTCTTTTCCATTTTTTAATTAAGACCGAAAGGCCGAGGCTGTAAAAAGAGACATTGGGAAGCTGCGCGCCCACGGGGAAGAGGGAAAGTTCATTTGAATGGAAATTGAGAAGCCAAATCCTCGGAAAGGCTTTCAAAAGCCCACCTTAAACGGTTTTCTTTGTTGTCCCGGGGGTTAAACACCTCCTGGGAGCTGGGAGATCTGTCTCAAAATGCCTCTGCGTGTCTCCCGACAGCGCGGCCGCACACGGGAGGGCTTTTTTAAGGAAAGAGCTGGTGCCAGGGTGGAATGGGAGCGGGACGCAAGAGGAGAGATGTACTCGCCCCCGACGTGTCCTCGACATCTCAAAAAGCCAGGGCTTCGCCGAGGAAGAAATCCTAACCTACATCCCCACGGCCTGACCCCAGACGCCACTTCAAATTATTCGAGAAGGATCATATAAAACATCCCCCTGAGGCACGCCGAGAGAAAAGATTCATTTAAAAAGAAAAAAAAAAAAAAGAAAAAGAAAAGAAGAAAAAGAAAAGAGCAGCACTCGGGCACAGAGAGACTGTGATGGAAACAGCAACCCACAAGGGCTTCGGGAGGGCAAGCTTTTCTTCCCACCGAGGGTGACCACAGGGCACAGCCTGGGCTCTGCCGATGACAGGCGTCACCCTCTCCAGGTGGAAGGATTTATTTCCAGCCCCAGACCTCTGCTGTCCAGCCCGGCTGGCTGGCATGAATCATCCACGCACCCGCTCCTCATTTAACATCCGTCCCTCCATCTCGCCGCAGCGGATGCCGACGGATACCGAGGCCCCCGGGGGCCGGCTCGGGCTCGATGTCTGCGCAAGATCCCTAAGAGGTCCCAAAAGGCGACATTTCCCCGCTCCTTCTCCAAACATCCACAAATTCTAAACTTTGCCAGACAGCCCATGAGATGTGGGCGCTGTCAGATGACTTTGCTCCCGCCCCTGGGGCTCCCAGAAATATAATTTCCTCTTTTTTGCCCCATATAAATCTATCGGAGGCCGTGCCCGACAGCCCAAGCTGGCTTCCTGAGGAAGAAAAAGCCTTTCCCTCTACAGCCGGCCAGCTCATAATTGTCCTCTAAAGAAGATTTAAAGCCTTCTCCAAAGTGCCTGGTGCTGCTCAAGACCTCGTAAGAGGACATTGCAGCCTCCGCCACGGACACACGGAGGGAAGACATTTCGGTGCCAAGGGCTGGCACCACTTGCCAAGAGAAGGGCAAAAGATGAGACAGGGACAAAAGGCGCCGGCTTTCGGAGCGAACCCCCAACTCCTGACCCAGGTTCTCCGCTGCACAAAGTCACCTCTTGACGTTCTCCAGGCCAAAAAAGTCACCTCTTGACATTCTCCAGGCCAAAAAAGTCACCTCTTGACATTCTCCAGGCCAAGAAAATCACCTCGTGATGTTCTTCAGGCCAAAACCAGGTCAAGAACGGTGGCCGAGCTCCTTTCTCTGCCCCCGGGATAGTGCAAATGGGCTGGAACGTCGCAACCTTTGTCACTTGTGTCCCCTCTCCCGCTGTCATCATCCCCGTGCGGGATGAAGGCACCTTCGACAAAGGCAGGACGCGGCGCCGATAACGCCGAGCCACGCGGGGAGCGCGCCAGCCACCCCGCTGTGTTATTAATACATGAACTTTGCCACCGCCCTCCCACGCTGCCTGCTGATTTTTCCTACCGTATTGCATAATTAATCTGTCAACATTCTGTGACGAGGTATAAATATTAATAATACGATCACACAGTTGGCTGTTCCTTTTAAAATTCCAACTCTGCGAAGATAAATCGCGCACTTAATCTTAGCAAGCTTTGAAGAGTGTATTAAAAAGGGAGAAAAAATTAAAAAAAAAAAAAAAAAAAAAGAGGATACATTTGATTTTGAAACAGGATTGCCTGCTTTTACCCGGATTTGCCCTCCCTTTCTCTCTGCCTCTCCCCGGAAGATGCGAGTGCCATAGAAGTGTTTGGTCGAACCTTTGGCTGAACTGGTGTTACCGGAGCGACACTGGGGAGAGGTGGTGGGTGAAATGCAACCTGTTTGGCAAGGTCTCCCTCCCCAACCAAGGGGACAGGACCAAAGCACAGGGCTGTGTGGTGGGACACCAGTTGTGCCCAGAGCACAGGGTGCTTTGCTAGGTTAGGTCCTCCCAACAACCCTGCGCAGGCTGGGATATAAAGCCAGAAAGAGCTTTAGAAGTCCCATCAAAGATGAGGAGATGAGCACACACCTCCCCCTCCGGATGCTTCCAGTGCACTCGCTTCCACCCCGAAGACCAGAGCTGGACCTTAAGGTTGGGGTTACAACCTGAGCCTACAGGAACGGGAAGCTCAAAGCACCCCCAACTTCATGCACGTCTTCAAAAACACCCCTCCAGAGTCCCCGATGCGTCTCAGGGGTCGGGAAAGCGCCAGTCTTGAAACACACAAGTTGTGCAAGGTCCCACACACAGTTTCTGAGCTATTTCCCCGATGTCCACCCTCCCAAACCCTTCCTTAGATGGAAGGACGCAATGTCTCCTGCCTGAAGAAACCCTGTGATGTAGTTTGCAACCAAGGTCTCCGAGATGACGCGCTGAATGAGCATCTACCAGTGCCTCCCCAGCCCTGAACTGGTCAGCTCTGGATGCAGAAAACTCCCCTAAACCTTCCCAGGAGCAACGTCCCTGCGCCTTCTGGGCTGCAAGACCTCCATAATGCTGGCTGCCCCCCCTGTCCCCTATTTAACCCCCAATTTTCCTTCTACAAGAGGAGGACAAGGAGGAGAAATCCCAGTCCCCGCCACGTACTCTGCAATACAAATAAGGCAAAGCGATGGCAAACTCTTCCCTCAACACTCCAGTCACTTTGTTTTACGAAGTACTGAAATGAAAGGGATACTTTAGATTAAAAGATTTGTTTAATGGTCTGATTAATTCATTCCAAACAGACAGAGAACTGTTCTGAGGATCTCTGTTAGCTCTTAACCTTTCCAGCTTGGGCTTTTTTTGTGTGTAAGCGAGGATGTGTTTTCATTTAATATTCAGCGCCTGCTGGGCTCTCTCTGGGTTGGATCACATGGCTTTTCTTCTTCACGCGGCGCGGGGACCAAATGCTTCTTAAAATAAACACAGAGGAGCTGGTAAACAAGGAGGGCGAGAGCAGGAGGGCTCACCTGACGGCCCGCGCACGCCACGGGCAATTACCCCATTCACCCCGGTTCAGTTCACAAAATTAATTAGCGCCGAACGCTGCTGGTCCATATTATTTATGAGCTAACGAGCAGGAGAAGCTGCACCTCCAAAAGGCAAGGGCACCAGGTGGCCAGAGGCAAGTTTTCAGCCCCCGGGGGAGGGAAAGGACCCCGACGCCGTGATCCCACAGAGATGTTGCACCGAACCGGGAATGGAGCTGGGACTTTGAGGTTTCAGGGAGGAGTGCTCGCCTGCAGGGATGGCAGGACGCAAGAAGAAGGTGTGATACTGCTCCTAGGATTTGGGAGACCTGGGTCAGTGCCCTGTGCCTGGTCTTCTCGGGCTCTGAAAAGCAGCTGCGCCCCGCAGGACACACAGTCCTGGGACCACCATGGTGCCCATCACCCCTGGGTGCATGCAGGGCACCACGGACAGGATGCTACAGTTCATACCAGCAACAGGGTCCTGCTGCCCCCACCTGCTCTAATGCCCATGATGCCTTCTGGAGATCTGAGGAACAACCAACATCAGGCATGGGCACACACCATGACAAGACGGATGGCTTCCAGCATCCTCACAGAGATGTGATGCAGGCTCAGCGACTGCTCAGCAAAGGCTGTCACTGTCATGCTGAAACTCAGGGAGGCCTCTTCACGTCATCCCTGTCTCCTGCAGGCTTCGAGCTGTTTTCCCTTCCCCTCCCTTCTCTCACAGCTAAGAAGACAGATTCCCCCTCGGATTGAAACATAAGGCCACTTTGTCAGGAGGAGCCGGGACAGTGACAAACAGGTACATTAGCACGGCGGGTGAGCGTGAAGCGTTCCCACCAAGCCCTGGATCAGACTCAAGCCAACATCTGGCCCTCCCTGATGCTGCTCTCACCAGCCCCGGCCAGCCCCGGACCCGGCTACCTGCCGTGTGGCATCACCCCGGGGACAAGCCGAGCCAGAGATGCTCCCCAGGCACCGCTCGAGCGTCAGGCGGGGAGAAGACGGAGAGGCATTTCATTCCCTTCCCCTATCACTTCCAAGAGGTTTCGCGGCTCTAGGGCTGCAAGAGAAACATCAGGGCTGGCTTCCAGTGAGGCAGAAAAGTTCAGCTGCTGAAGAGCACTCCACCTCTAGAGCTCATCTCCTGCGCGACCCCTCACCACGGGATGCTCCTGCCTCCCCATCTCCCCCCTCCCTCTACTCCATGACGGCGGGACCGTAACGGGGATGGCGAGCCAGGGCTAATTAGAGGCTCATTTTTTGGGGTTTCACAGACAACCTTCGACCCGGCAGGTGGGGACCGCTCGGTTTGGCGATGCTCAGACCCCCCCACCTCCCCTTCAAGGCGGTGCTATTTCCATCTCCAGCCTACTGTGCCCGCCGCAATTAATCCCGCCTAAATTGCTCTATCTTCACCCGTTTTTACTGATGGTCCACCGCTCCAGACGCGACACTATCCTCCCCCCCCCTCCCCACCCCAATTCTGACATCCACAAATGAAACAAAAGCCAAAAAAATCAGCTGCCCAGCCAGAAAATCATTTCACTTTATTCGTCTGTTTATTATTTTTCGCCCCATACGCTCACAATTATTTTTTTTTTTTTTTTTTTTTCCATTTCCTGGGGTAAGAAGCAGGGG
>VXAK01027019.1:5981-33474 GCA_013399435.1 Arenaria interpres | reverse complement strand
CCTTTATTGTATTTTATGAGACGGCCGGCTGCACCAGGGGAGGGAAGGAGCAGCCAAACCCAGGGGAGATGCGGAAAGTAAACCTTCCCGGCGAGAGCCGGTCCCCTGCCACGAGCATCCCTCCCTCCCTGCGACAGGGGATGTCTTCCCTCTGCCGCCGGCAGCGCCGACGTTGGCCTCCCGAACAACTGGGATATATATACACACACGGATACATACACATATATATATATATATATATATAAAAAGGAGAACGACCCGCTTAATGAGCTCTGATCCCCTCCTTGTAAAGAGTGGGAAATTATCTGCGAGTCTAGGAATATCTTCATTAAAAATGCATTTAGCCGCGGAGCGCGCCGAAAGAGAGACCTGTAATACATGAAAGATTAGCCCCAGATTGCTGATTGGGCTCTTTCACATCGTTATGGTAATTAGGCTCGCGCAGGCTGTTGTGCTGACTCCGACACTTTGCCGGGGCTCGCCTTTGTCTGGGATTTAAGGTGGATTTTCCCCCTTCTCCCTCCCCACCGATTCCCCCCCTCTCTCTCCTTGTCTCGGCCCCCGGCCAAGGAGCCGGCATTGCCTTGACTCATCAATATGCAAAATGCCGCGATCCGATTCACCCACGCTCCCCGGCCCTGCCTCGCACGGAGGAGAGAGAAGAAATTAATGGTAATTACGAGGGGTGAGCGGGGTATTACCGCTCTCAACCTGATTGCCGCTGAAACCAAATAAAAATGCAACTTAATCAGCCCATTATTAAAGCTGGGAATAAACACGGGGCGATGGGCCCTCGTCCTTCCTGCCTCGGACTTGGGTCATGCCTCCGGCAGAGAAACATTGCTTGGGGTTGGCACAGGGGTTTTTTTTTTGCCCCCTCTGGCTCATTGGAAAGGGAAATCCTGCTCAGCTCATCCAGCCTGAGGAGCTGGAGTGGGAAGGAAAACGCTCAGGAGGTTTCCAAGGAGGATCAACATCTAACGACTGCGGTTTTTCAACGAGCCTCGCTCCTCGTCGTGAAGTACCCCTTCAGCTCACCCGAGCTGCTGAACGCCCTCCGTGGAGCACACACCTCCTCTGAACCGCAGCAGAAATGCTATGGCAAGTCACACAGTTGCCCGCGAGCCACTTGTTTAACCTCCACACAGGGAGAAAAGGCCATTCCGTGGCACATAACCTGTGAGACAGCGACGCTGGGAGCCCTATCGCTGCTGGGCATCACCTGCATCTTATTCCCCTGAGCTACGGCAAACAGCAAAATAACCTCTTCCTTTCGGTCTTAGACCAAGGATCTACACACAACAAGGTCCTTCGATGCTCCCCAGCTCCTGAGAGTCAACCAAGGCCTTTATTATAACAGATCCAAAGCAGGAGGTCAGCAGCCCCTGGGCAGCAGAGGTTTCCGAAATCACAGAATCATCTAGGTCGGAAGGGGTCTTTAAGATCCTTGAGTCCAGCCATCAACTTAACACTGACAAAACCACCACTAAACCATGTCCTTCAAGCCCCACCTCTGCCTGGCTTTTAAATACCTCCAGGGATGGTGACTCCACCACTTCCCTGGGCAGCCCGTTCCAAGGCTTAATAACCCTTTCAATGTAAAAATTTTTCCTAATACCCATCCTAACCCCCCCCCCCGGCACAACTTGAGGCCACTTTGTCTTCTCCCATCGCCTGTTCCTTGGGAAAAGAGACCAAACCCCCCACCTTGTTACACCCTCTTCTCACATTGACCTCAAATAAGGTCGCCCCTGAGCATCCTTTTCTCCAGGCTGAACAGCCCCAGCTCCCTCAGCCGATCCTCACAAGACTTGTGCTCCAGACCCCTCACCAGCTCCGCTGCCCTTCTCTGGACCCGCTCCAGCACCTCAATGTCTTTCTTGGCCAAAACCCTACGTGCCACCAGCCGCTGAAGCACCTCTGGGTCGGAGAGGTATCTTAGACCAAATCCAGCCAACCCAGAAAGCAGCAGAGACCACAACCAACCAACCCCATCCAGCCACACAGATAACAAGGCGCTGCCTCCTCCCCTCCAGCCTGGATGATAACGCTGCTCTGATGACCCCGAGCCGGTGCCAGCCCCTATCATCGCTCGCTAATCCCAGCCACGAAGCCCTCTAACCCCGCTGCTCACCCTTTTATCTCTCCCTCCCCTATCTGCCCACCTTAGATTTCAGCCTAATCCGGTTCCGAGCCCAGGGGATCTCGGCGGAGCCACTGGCCTTGGATTAACCTTATGGCTCCGGGGTAGGTTTGGAGGCTTTCCAGATGTGATCCGAGCCTCTCACTCAGAATAAGAATAGACAGGCACGATCATAAATTAATCTTCTCATCCATCTCTCCCTTCCTTATACGTGTATCGATGTGTTTCTATAGCCCCTCCGCATCCTCCCTCCGCTCCAGTCATCCATCTATCCCCTGGCAGGTCCTTTAATTACCTTCCCATTAGGTTTCCTCTTTCCTGCCTCCACATTTCATCCCCCTCTCTGATTGCAGTGGGGAATATGCTTTAACCCTGCCGTGGGCCACGGGGGAAAGAATTGCATCAAGTGGCCACGCACAGGGAGGTGCCGAGCTCTGCGATTCCCAGGGAGGTCTCCAGAAATTCCCTCCCAGGGAGGCAAAAAAAGCTTCTGATTAAGTGGAGGAGCTGCTGAGGCGGCTGTAAAGCTGGGCACCTACCCGAGAGGACACCGTTGGGTTGTCCATCTGCTCCAAGCCACCACCAGGCAGGGAAGAAAGACCAAGCCACGGCTACCATGAGAAGGACTGCACCTTCGGAAACCCACCCTGGCCCCTTCAAACCCTTCTGCAAAGCCCCCATCTCCCCCCCAAAGCCTCGCAGATAAGACCCAGGAGGATGCAACGGAGGCTGCTGCAGGGGCTTGAAGAGAGGTGCTGGGGCTGCCTGATTTTGGGAAACCACGGCGGGTGCTGACACGGCATTTGCCGTCAGAGTAGATGAAACTTTTGTCAGATCCCAGCCCCCCTGGAGCCGGCGTTTGTGTCCAAAAAGCCCAACAGAGGCTCTCTGCAAACACCAGCACCACCACAAACAAACCCAGGCAACCAGCAGGATGACAGCTGTAATGAACCAGCGTGTACATCCCACTCGGAGGTTTCGGAGAGGCTGTTCGGCTGCTGATGACGGATGACATTTGGATTTGGGCGAGACAGTTTGCGTAGGGAATCTGCAAGAGCAGCCAGTTTGAAGACAGACACACACACACACACACACACACGCACCCCCCCCTCCACTTCCCCTAGTAATTGCTTAATAAGCATTGTATCGCGGCAGCCTCGTTTGCTGCGCCCCCGTCTACCCGTGAGGGACAACCCCGCGCTGGGAAGCTGACAGAGACTTCACAAAACCACCCATCCCCAGACTCCATCATCAAGGCAGCACCAGTTTCACCCATCCCGTCCCCACCACGTAATCTGCTTACGTTGCTCTTAAAAGCCCCCAGCAGCGAGACGCGCCGGTCTCTCTCGCCCTCCTCTCCCAGCGCTTGCTGGCAGAGAGATTGCTTCTCCCAAATATCTAACCTTGATCTTCCCCGCTGCAAATTAATCCGATTCCTCCCTGTTCTGTCTCGCAGTGGACACGGAGAGCGATTGATCGGCCCCTTTTCTATAACAACTTCTGACATATTGGGGGGAAAAAAAAAAAAAACACACAACAAACCAACCCCACGAGATCGCATCTCCCCCTTTCGCCTTCGGGTCCCGCAGATGGTACTCGGGGGGTTTGCCAGGAGCTCTGCTTGGCCCTGCCCTGCTCAGAAGGGAGAGAAGCTGGTCTGCAGATCTGTTCTCCCCCTCTCCTGCTGCTCCTAGAGTTCTATCGGGGGGCTGAAGTCCCCGAGCCTGAAGGATACCCCCCCCCTTTAAGCTGGAGGGGAGCAGATTGGAGATTAGGAGAAGGTTCTTTACTGTGAGGGTGGTGGAGCACTGGAACAGGTTGCCCAGGAAGGTGGTTGAGGCCCCTTCCCTGGAGATAGTCAAGGTGAGGCTTGATGAGGCCCTGGGCAACCTGGTCTAGTTGGGGGGGTCCCTGCTGACTGTGGGGAGGTCAGCCTAGATGACCTTTGGAGGTCCCTTCCAACCTGGACAATTCTATGATTCTATGTCCCTGTCCATGGCAGGGGGGTGCAACTAGATGATCTTTAAGGGGCCTTCCAACCCCAAACTATTCTGTGATATGGGGTGGGGAAGAAGATGGGAACTGATATCCGACAGCTTAGATGGCAATTTCTAGCTCAGGCAACAGAAAAACTTCAAAAAGCATCATTCCAGCCCTGCTCCCTGTATGTGTGTCCAGCTGCATCTCCCACCCAGCGCCCCACAAGTGGGTGTCCCAGTACTGGGCTGCTGCCTACCCTCCCCGGGGGGGTCCGAGCTGGTCCCCGGGGCTGTGTGCCAGCCCGGCATCCGTGCCACCGCAGCTCGGCACCACCCTGGCCACAGGGACATGAAAACACCAGCCAGCGGCTCCATCAGGAGCGCTGCTATTTATACCCCCAGGGATTGATGAGCACCAGCAGCAAGGGAGAAGAAAGAGCACAATGGTGAGCGGCAGGAGCTTGATTAACGAGGGGTATTTTTAGAGCCTGATGGGGGGAACGTGAGTCCTCTACCCCCCACCCCCCAACCCCGGCAGAGCGTTTTCATTCCCCTCTTTCCCTCCCCAAACCCTGGTGGCAGCGCTGGCGACGCTGCTCCGCGCAGCCGGCGTTAGGCACCTCACCCAAATGGGCAAATGGCTGCGATTACCCTCAAAAAGCCACCTTCCCCCATCTTTGCATCCCCAAAACGCGCCGGCGACCCGCCAAACAGAGCCAGGGGTGGCCACTGAGATGCTTACACGGTGACTGGTCCCCTCGCTCTCGGCTGGCAGAGCTGGAGCCAACCCCACCGCTGCTCCTTTAGCTGGCAGCGGGAGCCGGAGCTGGGTGGGAGAGTGCGTGGGAACCCAGCTAGAAACCATCTCCCTTCAAAGGGGGAGGCATCGGCTTTTATAAACCCCGCAGGTGACAGGCCGGCCTTCCATCGCGGCTTAATCACAGGCAGACAGGAGCTGCTATTTGCAGGCACATTAACACAGCTGTGTCAACTTCTAGGTGAATCAGCTTTGCTTCATCAGACACATCAACAGACTCAGCACTGCCATCTCCTCTCCCGCTCAGATTTATTTTAATTGCACGCTGCAAATAGCATTCTCTCTCTCTCTCCTTCTCCTACCCACATCCATCTGGAAATATCTCTCACATCTTCTACTCTGGCGCTCCTGGCTCTTTTAGCACTCCTTCTCTCCTCTTTCCCACCTCGCCCCGTTCCAGATCCGGGCTTGGGTTTGCAGAAGGGACCAGCCAGTCAGAAAGGAGAAGGGTCTGGGTCACAGCAGCCACTTTCTCAAAGACCAGAGTGTATAAAAGCTCAGCCCTTTCTGACCGAGACCTCAGAAATTGCTCCTCCAAGGAGGCGAATGTCCATGCTTTCTCCTGCCCATCACCCGTGCTGGACCCACAGGGTGGGCACCAGCTTCCCTGGAGTTTCAGAGCCCACCTCACAACCCTAAACATCTCACTAAAGATGCTGGACACCCGAGAGTTTTTATCTGTATAGAGCTAAAGAATTTCTATCTGTATGGAAAAACGCTAGCCCAGCATCTCTGAAAACCAGGCTGTGTCTCCATGGATCTCAGGTGGGTACAGGCACAGAGGAGCTAAGAAGAGAACTCCCCAGCTTTCACGTATAACCAGCCACGTCAAAACCTTCCCAAAGGGATTCGTGTATCCCAGCCACCCTAGAAAAGGTCTCTGCCGGCACTCAGCCCCCCCGAATCCATCAGTTCCTCCCAACTCCCCTCGGATGCACAAGAGCCATTTCACACTTGTCCTTGGACACCTCTTACACACAGCAAATTAATACCGGCAATCAATCACGAATCGGAGCTCTCCTCCAGCTCCCGGGGAAGGGGGCTGAAGCGGGCCAGGCTCTGCTCTCATTTATGTCAGACAAATGCAAGCCCGTGGAGCGACTCCAGATCTACACGGCGCCAACAGACAGCGGAACAGGGCTCGGCACTCAATCACGCCGCACCCCAAGCCAAGCACAGCGGGCACTGGCCCAGCATCTGGGCTATATATGACTGGCTCCGGCAAGAACGCTATTAAGCAAAGAGAAAAGGCCAAGGAAAAGTACACCAGCGGTGAGTCCCCCCGCCCGGCCCCGCTAAGAGAATGTAATCGTTAGATACGGCTTTTCCCATTACCGTTCGTTAATGACTTGCCATTGTCCTCCCAACACGCGAGGAGGGAAGCACGGAGGACAGGATCTCTCCGGCTGATTGCAGAGGTGGCCCGGACTCGCCACACAAAACCCTCAATCGTAATTAAAACCTGCCATTTCCCCTTTCTTACAAAGGCAGGTCGGCAATTAAATCTGCTCTGTCACGAACTGCGCTTTCCCTTATACATCTACCACATACATACACAGATATAGGTCGATTTTAAATGCAATTATTTGCAAAACAAGAAATGGCCTCTCTCTGCAGGCATTTAAAAAGGACTCCCATCATTCCAGGCTCCATAAATATTTTTAATGCCCCTAACGTGGCCATCCAGCCCGGTCCAACCACCGCAGGGCTACGACTCCCGTGCTTGAAGCCACGGCTGGACTGACACACATGCCCACCCTGAATTACGGGAGCTGTAACCCACGCACCCAACAGAGGCTACTAACCCGCTTATTTTAATTATTTGTGCCACCAGCTATAGATATGTGCTGTGAAACTCATGATCTTGTGATTTCTAGCAGCTCTCTTCGGGGACCACGCAACGCATTACTGCCACCGACAACAGACCTGCTCATAAACCGCCTGTGCTGAGAGGAGAGCGTTGGCTTTTATGGGCTCTGCCGCCTCCCCAACTATTTGTAGCTACTGTAAAAACCATGTGGCAGTGCCTGGAAATGGGCAGGAAAGCAATTTGGGGCAGATTTGAGAGCCAGTATCTCTGATCTCCTCGAATCATGGAACGGTTGGGGTTGGAAGGGACCTTAAAGATCCTCCCCCCAGACCAGGTTGCTCCAAGCCCCCTCCAACCCGCCCTTGAACCCCTCCAGGGATGGGGCAGCCACAGCTTCTCTGGGCAACCTGGGCCAGGCTCTCACCACCCTCACAGCAAAGAAGTTCTTCCCCACATCCCATCTCCATCTCCCCTCTTTCAGTTAAAGATCTCCCACTAGACCAGGTTGCTCAAAGACCCGTCCAACCTGGCCTTGAACATCTCCAGGGGCATCCACAGCTTCAGGCACCCCCTGATCCCACCCTTGCCCACCTCCAATGCGTTGGTGGGGTTTTACCGCTCAAACCTGCCGTGGAGATCTCCACCAGCACCAACCCACCATCTAATCCCTGCGCCTGGGTCCCTGCAGACTCCTAGAAGCATCCTGCCATGGCTGCCTTTAATAACTTTGCAATCAGGTTTAAATTGCCACTGCAAAAGGTTTATAAAAGTTTGTGTTGCCTGCTAATTAAATCCATACAAATGCCTGCTCGGCATTAATTTACTGTAAAATTAGTGCGAGGCTACAGTGGGTTATTTGCAAGAAACTTGCCCACGCTGAACTACCAGCGAGGAGCTGCTGACCTTGGGAATTATCTCCCCAAACCCTCCCTTGCCACGGATCAGACGCCGCTATTCTTCCAAGCGCCACATGCAAATATTGTTGCTTTTCAATTATTTGGCGGCTGATCCGACGGCTCGGAGACGGCGGCTAATTAAAATCTAATTGAAATAAAAATCATTTCCAATCCTGCTGCCTTTCATCGCCTCCTGGAGCAAAGGTCCCTTCTCTCGCCCGTCCTCGGGCCTGTTTGTTCCTTAGCTCTGCAAACAGCCCCCGCGCCATCGTGTCCCCTCCACCAGGGTGGGTGCAACGGGGCCAGGGTACGTCCCCCTGGGGCGGGAGGAGGGAAGGTGATGGGGGACACAAGGAAAGTCTCGAGGAGGGGGGAAGCAAAGCCAGTGGACCCCCTCCAGCCACACAGCGGGGTGGGCAAGGAGCACAAACCCCGGCTCCACAAACCCCGGCTCCACAAACCCCCTCTGTTTTGCCTTTAAAAGCGAGGGGGAAAAAAAAGAAATAAAAAAAATCATCTGCATAATTCAAGCAGAGGTGGCAGAAATGGCTTCCCGATATAGCTGCGCCTCAGCCACCAAATATAGAACTGGACACACTGTATAAAACCCAATTACTACTGTGAAAACCTCTCTCAGACATACACACTTGAGACTGTATTAACTCCAGCAACACAGTATATCTTGTCATGCCAATAAAGTTCTTGACACTGAAATTGAGAGGAGGGAGAGCATCTATACGTACACGGGGACCGGGGACAGAGGGCCACGGAAAGCAGAGGATACGGGAGAAGCAGCTGATTATAACAAGCCAGTTTAATTTGCCTGACATACTTGCCCTAATATTTTTCCCTTTTTTTTTTTTTTTCCCCCTCAACGACTTTACAGCTCAGCAGGAGTGATCGCAATAATAAAATAAAATAGGGAAAAAAAAAAGCCAACCAGGGTTATAAATAAAACGAGACAAAGAAAGAAAGAAGCACACGCGGTGTTTCGAGGCAGCGGAGCCCCACGCCGAGGTCTTTGGAGAGGAGCCCTCCCGTGCGCCCTCTCGCCTCTCCTGCATTCGTCCCTTCGCGGGGAGGTGGGATGCTCTTATCTCGAGCCGGTCACTCGTGCGACCGGTGGCACCAGAGCATCCCACGGTGATGCCCCAAAGCGTGGCGACGGGGAGGCTTTGCAGCCAACCCCCTCTCCCCCCCAACACACAATTTTTGGGGTGCAGAGGAGCTCAGGGGGCTGTTGGAACCTTCCCCTTCTCTCGTCCCTCGATTTGCTGCATCCTCCCCATCCTCAGGCAGAGTTTCCCCGGCTGTGTCCGTCGCACATCCCCTTCTCGCAGCCGGCTCCCACCTGAAGCGTTCGGCTACCGAAGGAGTCGGCTGCTCCCCGGTTCTCGCTTCGAGCGAAGCCTTCTTCATTATTAATCCTGGGCGAGAGGTTGGGGAGGATCGCATCGATCAAATGATATCTGCATTAGCAGCGACACGGCGGGGCTGTCACTACGTTCCGCAGCTCTTGCTCCCTGCTCAGTACTCGCGGTAGCTCCAGGGCTAAACAAACTTGGACTGAGGAAGGAAGGGAGGAAAGGGAGAGTGGAAAACCTTTCGCCTCCACCACGTGATTAACACGGCCTGTGGGAAACGGCAGGAATTTCTGGCAAGCCGAGGCTGGGGAAGCCAAGGAGGCAGAGCCACCAGCTCAGACCCAGCCCTGCCAAGAAGGTGCTTCCCAGCATCAAGGATGGACCCGCTCCTGGTCTAACGCAAGTTTACAGCAGCAATTTGCCCCTTTTCCTACTGCGGAGACCAGAGTTGGCTCCTGGAGAACAAATTTCCCTCTCCGAGCTCGGGCGAGTCCCTAACGGCCAGGGGGGAGATGCTAGGGAATATGGGTACCACCTCTGCTCTGCCTCTGCAAGGGCTGCGCAGCACCGGAGGGGGAAAGGCAAGGCCACAGCTGCCTCCAGACGCGAGGAGACTCAAATTGCTAAATTTATGGGGGAGAAAAAAAAAAAAAAATCTCAGCTTTTCTCTCATTCATTCCCACGTTGTCTTTTTTCCCAGCATCCATCAGCCACCCATCGACGGGCTACAACCCGGGGGCAGCCAGAGGTCCCCTCGCACCACCGGGGTGGCCTGGGCGCTGGGGACAGAGATCTGCACGGGGGTTTCTCCTTCTGCAAACTGGTCCGAGATCTGGGAAAAACCAAGGGGCGGGGAGAGAGGAGGACGGCCCCCCGTCTGCACGCCTCGCACAAAAACTTCTGTAGCAAGTTTAATTAAAAAACAAAACAAAACAAAAAAAAAACAAGCAAAAATAAGCCCCAAACCCACAAAACCAAACTCAAGGTANGGGGGGGGCACGGGACACAAGAATTTGCACCCAGGCAAGAAGAGGACCTGCTCTGCCCCTCGATGCTCTGGCAAAATCCTTCCCGTCCCCTGGTGCTCTCGGGGGAAGATGATGGTTCTTCATATTAATGGTAAGTGTCAGTGTATCAATTTCAGACTCTCCGAGAGTTGAGATGAAACATGTGCCAAGGTCAGGGCTGGAAGGCTTAAGTGTATCTATTGTCATCCGCATAATAGCATACGGATTCATTTCTATCATTTTTATCTCTCTTCTTTTTTAATAATCCTATGGCGAGGATATAATTCTCTATTAATACATTATAGAAGAAGCTTAATGGAAAAAGCGGGGCGCTGCCTTTTTTTTTTCCCCTGACTTACAAGCGGCGCATACAGAAAGGTGGGGTTTGAGGTTGCCTGTTCTCTTATTTTTCTAACTGAAACAATGTTTTCGATAGTTGACTTGCCCTTTCTTTTTTTTCACATTACCTCACACAACACAGGAATGCTGAGCTCCGTCTCCCGGGGAGGCTCATTAGAAGTCCCCAAAAATTGGAGGCTTTCTGAGCCATTATTTTGCGGCGCAGGGTTTAACGAGGATCTCTCTCTCACGACGTTTTCTCCAAAAGAATCATTAAAAAAAGGAGGTGACAACAAAATCCACCCCCAAAAGTGGGGTTTCAAACAGCCATCTATCCCTCGCCCTCCAAAGAAATCATGTCTCAAACAACATAATCCTAACAAGTTCTCCAGATGTCCTCTGAGCCTTCCAGAAAACAGAAGACAGACATATCTTGAATTTTTAATGCAAAAAAACAGTCAGAAAAGTAAGAAAGCAAACACACAGGAACAAAAACAAACAAAAATGCAGCTTTTCAGTCCTTCTATGTATGTAAATCTCATCTCCCATAGATTCCGGCATCTGCTTTTTCCTACTTTTTTCAATCTCAGCGTAGTTGGTCTAAGAGAAACCACAGCAAAAAACTCTGGAGCTGGCATTACGAGATCTGCTTCGGGAGGGGATGAGCTTACTGCCCCATCCATGCCATGCCCACCACCACGCACAGCTACCGGCACACAAAGAAATGCAGGGCGGTTGGACTAGATGGTCTCCAAAGGTCCCTTCCAACCCCTGACCGTTACGTGATTGTGTCCCCAGGCCTTGGGAGGGGGAGCCCGGGCTTTGCCTGGACAAGCCAAGTGCTGTCACGGCCAATGCTGGCTTCCTGGAGTCAACCCAACCGGTTGACTGCGGTCAAAAAGGAGCCTCCAACCATCACCTTGCCAAAGATTGGTCTTATGGCATCCTGAGATGCAAGTGTAGCACCGTGGAAGAGAAAGCAAGGGGTGCAACAGCTGGACAACTCAAACGCACCGGCCAAGACGGGCAATGGTGTTTCTTCCTCCCAGCATGGCTAAAGGAGCAGCCAACGCACATGGCATGGTGTCGGCTGGAGACGTCGGCTCTAATTGTGGTTTAGCGGTGATTTTGGCAGAGTTAGGTTGACGGTTGGACTCCATGATCTTAAAGGTCCCTTTCCAACCTAGACAGTTCTATGATTTTATGATTCTATTTGGGAGCCCAGCTTCCTGCCATCAAGCGGGCTGTCACCTCCCAGTCACGCTGCATCATGCAGCCCTAAAATATTGTGTTGTTTTAACCAAACGCCAGCAGCCAGAAATGCCTCCTGGAGGAGAGGAGGTGGGAAAGGGAAGACACCGCAATGAGGGATCGAGACGGCAAAGGCAGTGCCCTGGCACCGATGCCAAGCCTGACGTGGGGAGTGTTGTCCCCCATTGCCACCACTGCGTCACAAGGCATTTCTTATACACTTGTGTGGAGACAGCGGGGACACCCACCTCTCCTCCACGAAGATCCCCTTCCAACAAGGGCTTCTCCTACTACTTAAAGCTCCTTCTTGGGGCCATACTCCCACCGACACCGCCCGTACTCCTCTTGCTTAAAAGATCAGGGTAAACGGCTTCCAATTCACTGACATCCAAAGCCCAGAGCAAGGAGATCAACGTTAACACTTCCACAAAGACGTAGCACCAGACAAATTAGGGCCAGCTCCTCTGTGGCTCCAAAGACCTGGCTGAATTCACTCTGGGGCCTCCTCCTCTTCCCAGCAGAGCTTGACCCAAGAGCTGGACGAGGTCCAGAGGTCCACACTCTCCCTAAAAAGCCAAAGATATTCAGAAACCCAATATTTTTGGCATAGGGTTGTGGATTTTTTTTTAAAAAAAAAAAAAGGGAAAGGAAAAAGAAAAGCCACCCTTCTATTCTCAGCACGGCTCAAGAGGATACAAGTTGTAATGCTGAGTGAAAGCATCCTTGGACGACAGCCCCTGGATCCCTGCTGTGCACAGCGGGGCTGAGGCTCAGGGAGGCCGCTGCAGAGAAACAGGATTCAGCCCCTGCGCAAGCCACGCGCTGAATCCAAATGCCAAAACATCCCGGGGTTCACAAGCAGGGCTGTGGCAAACACGGGCTCATCTAAAATGCTTTTAATCTTTGCTCCCGAAAGAGCAGCCTCCTCCCGTGGGATTTTCTACGGGGTAAAGAAAGAGCTGCAGGTATGCACCGGGAAAAAGCAGGAGGATTAAAAAAACCCCGCATTTTCCCATCCTCAGAAACAAAGTTTTTGGCAAAAGCCTGCTCCACCAACACTTGCTGCCCCAGAGCTGTGGCTCTGCCGCGTCCCTCGGAAGGGACATTGATCTCATCGTCGCATTAAACGCCGTACCCGCGCTCACCGTGTTAAATTAGTGCCGGTAGATTTCTCCGACTAGAACATGTTAGAAATCACAGTTGGGTTACAAGAATCAATTAGGGCCAGATGGGGGTGCGAAGAAGTTAAACAATTTGCCTCATTGTAGGACTCGGCGCTCCGGCAAAGGGTTCTTTACATTTTCATTTAGATTTAAAAATCACTCGAGTGCACCCTCTGTATAATTCAATCGAGGAACAGAAAGGGAACTACCAAGCGGGTAAGAGATATATTGTTCTTCTCCGGAAGATAAAAGTGGGGGGGGAAAAAAAAAAGGATTAGAGCATAGATCCTCAGCAGGGGGAAATCAGCACTGGGGCACTGAAGGCGATGTGGCACCACGCGTTTGCAGCAGCAGCCCCAAAATCCAGAGGAGCCGAGAGCCCGTCCTCTCCCATCACCCCCGCCCTTGGCCAGCGATGGGAATTCGAGCCAGAGGTTTTGCAGGACGAGCTTTATGGGGACCCACGTTGAGTCACCGCATCATCCGGTCCCTTTTCCCATCGACAGGACAAGGACCCAACGCAGAACCCACTCCCAGCAGAGCCGGGAACTGGTAATGAGACCTCGCCAAGGTTAGTCGGGGGGGGGGGGAAAAAAAACAAACACCAAAACCCACAACCACTCGCTAATATGCAGCACACCTCCACCGCCGCAATAAAGACGAGATTGAATTGCAGAACGTGGCTGCGGGTCCTGTTCCTGTACGTTTCAATGTCGTGCTCCAACAGGTCGGAATATTGTTAGCAATTCCGTCGGCAGAGGAGACATTGCTGAGCTGGGTAAAACATGTGGCAAATCTCTTTCTCTCCCCCCTCCTCCCAGCCCCCAGCTCCTCTCGGATCAGGTGAAGGCATTCAGGTTATATAGGCTCGGGGGTTATTTGCATTATGGGATTCCCAACGCTCCTCCCCGAAATGGTTAGGAGCATTATGGAAATCAGCCAGAGGGGAAGCTTCCGACAAACGTCTCAGCTGATGGAACAACTTTAATCTCAAACCTGGCTACTTTTCCAATTACCTTCTACGCCTTTTGCCACCAAGTGCTTCGTAAGGGAAATCCAGCCTTTATGGGGGATCCCTCAGTCGTTACGTTCCAAGAAGGAAAAGGGCAAAGATCTTCTTCAATTTTCCATCTGCACGCGTGGGCTTATGTGATGTGCTTTCTTCAGACAAGAGGAAAGGTTAAACGGAGCCCTCGTCGGAGAGGGAAGCCGGGAGGCTTAAAGCTGAGATCTGCAAAGGAATCTGAGAGCCGGCCACCCAAAGCCCACTGAAAGTCAAAGGATGATGAACATCTAAGCCCACAAGGCTGTTCTGAACTGTCTGAAGGGAAATAAGCCCAGGTTCTTCTGTGCCTGAGCTTGTCTGCTCCAAAAGAGTACCCAACACAGAGGGAGAAGTGCTACCTTCCCCATGGTATGACGTGAAGGCGACACAAGGCTGGCAGGGACCAGCAGAAGACACGGCAGCATTGAAGGGCGGGAAAGTGATGAAAAAGGGGGTCAGAAAAAGGCACCTCCGTGCAACAGCTCCCCTTTTCCAGAACCGGGCTTGAATTTGCTCCTACGCAGCATCACTCAAGATGATCAACCCCGTTACATCTTTATTTCTATCTTTGCTCAGCTTTCCCACACACCAGACCAGGCTGGGACTGTTGAAACACCACGGCTTCTCCAAGAGAAGTCCCCTTCTCGGCCGTGGGAAGCAGTGGATCACTTAACACCAAGCCTCAGAACAAATGACACTGTTTAAAGGAAGAGAACCAACATCCAGAGACTCCTCTCCAGCTGCATTTTAGGAACAACTTCATTTCTGTTGCGCGTTGACAGTTGCCGAGCTGCTCCCGAGCTCCCGGCGTCGGAACGTCCACATCTCCCTTCCGATACACCTTGATTAATTTTACATCATTTATTATTTAAGCCCGGTACCTTCACGTAAAATATTGAAGACCTGACTCATCCTTTATTATTAAGCCCTGCCAGGCACCCTAGGAGGCTCCGTAGCCTTCGATCCGTTGGAAGAGAACAAACTCATCTCAATCCCTGGGTAAATATGAGGGATTGCTGGAGGGACGCTGTCAGCATCGTGCTCCCTCTTACCTCGCCCGCCGTACCGCCTTGGCCACGGAAAACGCTCTTAAAGGCTAATTCACTTCCCAGCATCTGCACGGCTCATTTGCTGCTGCTCTCCCCTTCTCCCCCCCCTCGCTTTCTCCGCAGCCGGCATTGAAGTCGGTCGGCTCCCAGTAATCCCCGTTTGCGGATACAAATGGAGCGAGCCGGGAGCTGTGACTACGGCCAATTAGCCACCGGCCGAGGGCGGCTCTGCCGGCGAGGCCACGTGGAAATCCCGCTCGCCCACGGGGGCTGAGCCCAGAGACAGCAGATTGGGGACCAAGTCTCTCCTTTTGGGTGCTTTCAGAGCGGTGATGGGGCATCATACGGGTTTTTCTCCCCTCCACCAGAGCCTCAGTTGGCCCCCACCATTTTCAGCCTCACCTTGCATTTCTTTTGCATCACTGACTCATTTCGGAGGCGGTAGAAATGGCCTCAAAAGCAGAGAAAAGGTAGAAACAGCCTTTTTAAGCCTAGCTTTGGGATGGTGGAGAGGGGACGACTGCGGCTTCCCACCCATCCCACCCCCAGCTTGCCTTCTGGATGCTGAGGGATCGCAGTCAGTGGTCACTCCTATCCCCAAGGAAAACATCCCCACGTTTCCCTTCCTGGGTGTTGGTGCTCGGGAGCTTAAAAGCCGGGCGATCAAACCGTGCCTAGGCTTAGGAGGAATTTACATCTGAATTTCACAGCTTGGGTCCGACTCTGTAACAGGCTGAACGGAAACAGAAAATGTAGTGAACGCTTCCCTCCTTTGAGCCTGGATTGACACCCCGAGATGAAACTCCGTGGCGAAAATTCATCCCTACTTCAAAGGCACCAGCACAACTCAAAGGCAATAAACCCAGGAAGGGGAAAAGAATGAAAATATTTCAGTGGCAAAAGACAAGGCCTCACGTTTCTACAGCTCTCAGAGTACTCTGAAACACAACGGAGCCCACAGTCAACTACAGGTCGCAAGAGAAGCCGGGTTCACGTCTTGAAATCCACCCCAGCTGATGGGAAGGGAATTTCGGAGCGATAAAATGCTACTACTTGCAGCCGCGCTTACGCAAAACCCCAGGTGAGCTCAAAACCCAAGGCAAGGACCTCGCCTTGGACACTCAGGGTAGCCCTGAGCTCAGTTACCTACAGCCCTTTCCAAGCCAGATAGACCTTGGTCCAGGTTCACCTTCAAAGCTCCCACCACAGCCGACAAAGACCAACAGCCAACCCCAACCATGGAACGGGTTGGGTTGGAAGGGCAAGGTCCTTTCCAGCACCCTTCAGATGAGCTTTACACAATTGTTTAGGGTGTGATGAATCGTTTCAAGAGACCCGATGACCACCAAGCCATCCAACGGCTCCCACCAGATTTTTCAGCCCACAAATACAAGCCGATGCGCGGTTCAGGGAGGGGAGTTTCACCGCGGGAGCCCGGCCCCGCTGACGACAACTTCACACCAAAGCCGACAAGGAGCAAATTACACATTTGCAAATATCAAAGGCGGGTTGTTTTTGCGAGAAGTTCAGCATCTTGGGTTTGGGTTTTTCTTTTTTCTTTCCCCCCTCTCCCTCCTCCCCTTGTTTTTAAGCTTTGTCAATACCAACTGTGCTTTTCTTCCTGGAAACTGTATAATGATGAGAGAAAGTGTTTATTTTTCTCTTTAAAGGGATGAAGTATTTCTCACCGATATTTTACATGTCCGTAAAAACGATTTACAGGATTGAGTGGACGGGTCACACGATGCCCTTTGCTTGCTCAAGGAGAGGGGGGGGAAAAGGCCACTCCGGGGTGAGATTTCAAGAGCTGCTTTTGCTTCTTCAAAGGCTTTATGTGAAATACCATTCCCCTGCATTCTTGGCAGGGGAAAAGAGAACGGGACTGTGAGGACTAGTCAGCATGGGCTCATCTGGAGAATAAAAAAAAAAAAGAGAAAAAAGATGGTGCAAGACAAGTATAATTGTGTTTGGTACGGGACTAAGACCAAGACAGAAGGATGTGGTGTACTGCGGTGTCAGCTAATCCTCTGGAAAGGCAAGGCAGCCCCAGCATGGGGAGCGGGGACCAGTAACAAATACACCCGTTACGCCTCTAACGTGCTGGTACAACAGAAAACCAACGGAGATAATAAGACGCACGCACCCCCAAGAAAAGTCAGATCCGATCTCCTAAGTACCGAGCGCAAGTGGTTTTTCCACCCTGTGACAGAAAGGAGCCAGGGTCTGGAGAGCATCCGAAGGAAGCGAAGGAGCATCATGATGGGGGAAGGATGGAAGATACCACGAGAAGGTCCACAGTTAACCCCGTGACTGAGGAGCATCTCTCTACCTCTTCACTACTTTCCCTTCACCTTCTGCCTACTCCAAAATAAACCACTGTATCCAACTGGCCAACGTAAGCCGGAGACGGCTGGAAGGGATAGATTTCCTCCCTTCTTTCTCTCTCCTTTTTTTCCTTTTTTTTTTTTTTTTTTTTGGATTTATGACAGAGAGCTGCAAACCGAGAGCCTCTATTCCTGGAAGAGCGGTGCTGGCTGGGAAGCCCTGCGGCTGGCAGATGCAGGAGGCAATTAACCCCCGCGCAGGCAGAAGGGGAAGGAGCCGGACTGCCTGGAAAAAGCACGGCAAAGGGAAGCCGAGCCCAGGTCACCTGCATCCCCGGCATCCCCTGCCGTGGGTCAAAGCCAGCCAGGGGACCTGGGATGTCACCTCCCCAGGAGACGGCACTGGGGGCTGCCGTACGAGCTGGGGCTTGGATCATCGCAAGCGTTTAGGCAGTCAAATATCTGGCAGGTCCTGAGCCCCTCGGAGCCTTCTCATGCCCGTACCGCGATGCGAACCGAAGCCCCACAGCACCTAGCAAGATCAGCCGCTAATTAAACCGTTCCCTCGACAGCTTGCAAGTTAGTTATGGCTCATTATCCTCACTTAACCGACTGGAGAAACTGAGGAAGGAGAGAGATTAAAGGATTTGCTAAATCTCCGGCAGCAGTCAGTGGCAGAGGCAAACCCGGAGCTCATAAACATTCTAAATCCCCCACCTCGGGGCTCCCAACCCCGCACATCCCTCCACTTGCCGCTTTTACTCCTAACTACTGCTTATTAAGTGCCAAGAGCGTGCAAGAAGCCAAGCCTGGTACAGCACCTTGCTCACGTCTGGAGGGCAAACAGAAAAGGCAGAGGATGCTGAAAGCCAAAAAGACCATAAAACCAAGCACACAGCCCCCGCAGGAGAGGTTACCCAGCCCAAACTACTGCACTTGACCCCGATGCTTAAAACAAACCCAGTGCCCTTTTTGTGCCCCCCACCCCTTCACCCTCCCAGCTGCCGACAGCATCTTGGAGGAGCCGAAATCAGCCCTGGTTTTCTCCAAGAGAGCCAATAAATCAGCTGCGGGAAGGGCTGGAGAAGCAGGGAGAGGCTGCAAAGCCCGCTGAGGGAGAGGGTGCTGAGAGAGGAGGAGGAGGAAGGCTTGGGAGAGAGAAGCGGCGACGATTTTAAAGGGAATAAAGGAGAAAGGAGAGCGGAGGAAGGAAAGGGAGGCTTTGGAAAAGAGGGAGAGATTGACAGAGCGAAGCAAAGATGGAGGAGAGGAGAAAAGAGGGAGACTAAAATAAAGGAGAAAAGCAGAAGGAGGGAGCAGGGGGAGAGAGGAGGTGGCGAGCCGGGGAGAATTAAAACAAGGACAGCAATTCAGCAGCAGGGTTTTATCCTCGAGTTTAATGGTGAAAACAAACCCCCTGCTTGAGGCAGGTGGGTTTCTCTCTCCAGCTCTCTCTGCAGCACAATTTCCCAGGAAGGAAATCGCGGGATCGGGCCCGTCCCCTCCTGCCAGCAGCGTTACTGTTCATTAAAGCCGGGATATTGCCTGCTCTCCCTTCTCCTCGTTCCTCTGCTGCACTTGGATTATATCCTCATTACCCCCTCAACGACAGTTTGCCAGTCATCATTTGGTGGTTATTATTATTCTTGATGACAAACTCCGGCAGCTCCTGCTCCCTCGACAGAAAAATCCCTGCCTCCCGTATCCTGCCCCGCCACGGGGAAGGATCTTTTTTTCCAAGAGAAAAACATCCTTTTTAACCCAAACCATTTCAAGTGCAGGGTTTTTTGTCTTTTTTTTTTTTTTTAACTCTGCTTATCAGTTTCTTTGGGATCTGTTTGTTATTTCACCACAGATGGGCTCGGTGCAGAAACAAACAGGATTTGCTGCGACGCCGGTAACTTCCACCTCCCAAGGAAAAAAACCCAGGCAGCTCCTCGCCTCCATCCACCAACATCCCCCCGCACATCACACCCCCGGAGATCTGCAAACTGGGAAAATAAAGCGGGCAAGTGGAAAGGAGGGATTATACCTTAAATTTGAGACTCCCTTTGCCCTCCCATGCTTTTATCCGGGAAGAGAAACCACGCGCCTCTGCTTGCCATCTGCTGTAAAACAAGGGGTTCCTGTAAAATCCGGTTTACAGACCCCAGAGAGTAAAAGCCCACAGAGATGCCATCAAAGGGATGGAAGGAAACCTTCATTTCCAGCTCTGCTGGGCTCCCTGGTGATGTCTCTGGTGCCTGGGACACCAAGATATGCTGCCGGAGGAGAGGAACCATGTGCCAGGGGGCACGGCTGCCCAAGGACACAGGGCTTTGGGGCTCGTGGAGGGATGCTGACCCACACAGAGAACAAATAGACAGATTTTGGGGGGTTTTCAGCTCTGGATACGGGAGCACGGAGCTGTGAGCTTAGCCCAAGATGAAACCAAGAGGGTATGGACGGGCGCAGAAGTGCTGTCGGGATGGCAGCCAGCCACGGAAAGACAACGCTAGCACCGAGGGAAAAAAACAAAACAAAACCACATAAAACAACCAAACAGGATCGATACCTCCCGATAAGGGCTTCCTTCCTACAAGCCTTCAACCCCAGGCCGCCCCCCTAAAGCAGCATCTCGCCGCAGAAAGCAGCGACTCGAGGGCGGAGGGAGCATCTTTCACCGCTCGACCTCCCCGCTATCTTGGCAAAGTGAAAAGATCCCTCCGGAGATGGGAAATCGGGGGCATCCAGTCTGTCTCCGTAACGGCGGTGTCGGGCAGGGCTGGAAGGAAGGGCCGTTCCTTCCGAGCTTTCGCCTCGCAAATAAATAGCTCTGAATCGCAGCCAGGAGCAACGGGATCTTTCAAAGACATTATCTGGGAGCAGTCAGTAGAATGCACCTAAAGCCTCATTAATCATCCCGCCGCTTACAGTACTTCTTAATGGCTTTTATGGTTTATCCTTTGAACGCCAACAAAGAGTGTGATTTCTCCTGGCTTATTCTATTAAACAGAAATCAATATCTAATACAAATGTGCCGACGGTGGGATATTTGGAAAGGCCAAGGAGGCACCTGTCGGGCCTTTTCTCTTCTCCTCTTTGATGTGGGCAGGCTCTCTAAAGCTCAGGGATCTGCTCATCGCGGCTTGGTCCTCCTCAGGAGGGATGCTCTGGGCTGCAATGTCCCCCCGGGGGGAGGACCAAAGGCTTGACCAGAGGCTCTGAAACCACGTATGATGCCAACGTGCTCAAAAATCAAGGAGGCAAGAATGTGCAGGAGAGAGAAAATAAAAAGGAAAAGGAAAGAGGGGCAGGAGCTGGGTAGGGCCGTTCTCATCTCTCCTTTCTATAAGGACTCTTGTGAATTTGAGCGATGGCTGCAAGGCAGCTGAATCAACACTAAGCACAGGTATAAATAAGCTTCTAGGAGGACGGTCTTGGGAGTTGAAGCCTGTTATTAATTTTGCAGCTCGAGAGGGAGGCAGGTAGAGGAGGCTTCAGGTCTTTGGCTCCCTCTTGGTCCCCTGAAAATGGGACTAGAGGAGAAGAGGGGGTTTGTTTTGCTGCATTAGCGGCTTTAGGGCAGGAACGATCCTTAACCAGCCACGCTTTTCAGCCCAGCTTATTCCCAACCATCCCAAAGGGACCACAGGAGGCACCAGAAGGGGATGATCAGCCACCAAACTGAACTGGTTTTGGGGTTCAGCCTGCATTACACGGGGCTGGCTCCTACACTTGGATGAGGAGGACCCGAAACAGCTATAAAGAGGGGCATTAACCACCCTAGAAACCAATTCCAAGACCCTAATGGAAAATGAAATTTGTATTTGTTGAAAAGCACTTAAAAGGTTTGGGAGCCTGCGTTTTATACCTCGCTCGGAAACACGCTGTTAAGTAATTTGCAATTTGCCAGGTTTAAACAGTTAAGAGACTCCTTCCTGAAAACACCAGGGGGAAATCACATCACTCCAGAACCGAGTTCCTTCCCCCAGAGTCTCCAACTCCAACCAGCGCAGGACGCCAGCGAAGGGAGGAGGCTCAGCCCACCCCACCAATTTAATACAATTTATAAATAATACAATTTAATCCAATATCTCAGAGCATGTGGGAATAACAGAGGGAGGGGAACGTACATCTCTTTGGTGCCACTGCCCTCTGAAGCTGACACCCAGAGCTCTCCATCCTTGTGCATCCCAACCCTGACCTGGTGCGACAGGAAGCAAGTGCCACCCAAGTCCCCTTCTTTCCCCACCGAGACCCAGCTCCAAACGCCTCCTTACTGGGAAAAAATGCCAGAGGAGATCAGAGACAGAGCTGGAAGGAGAGACTTCAGGGGAAGGATCACAGAGGCATCACTCAGGCCAAGGGAGGGGATGAAAGATGGGGAAACCATCACCCCCTCCTCCCCATTCCAACACTGGTGGCACCCCTTCTGCAAGCACCCTATGGTATTTTTTTAGCACGGCTGATTGTGCTCACTTCCCTCTTCCCCTTCAAGAAAGTTTCTCTTTTGGGAGAAAAAAAAAATAAAGAAAAAGAAAGGGAAAAAAAAAAAATAAGGGAGTTGAATAGTTAGGGATGCTGGAGGCACTTAGCTACACTTAGCAACCCCGAGCCTGCCAGAAACATCCTCGCACAAGTGACGCTTCCAGAATTAACTTGCTTGGAAAGAAAAAAAAGAAAAAAAAAAAAGGAAGGAGAGAAGCACGCTAAGCCCCTTAAATGGCAGCGCTTGGTTCTGCTTCAGCATCGGTTCACACTCGGCTGCCGCGATCCGAAAGGAGACAGCAACCCAACACAGAGCGGCCAGGGCACGGCTTCCCACCTGCCGAGCATCACCTGCACCAGGAAAAGTGGGAATTTGGGGGTTTTGGTGAGCATCCTGGCGCAAGGATGGAGCTGGTGTCCGGCTCCCGGTACCTAATCCAAGGGGAAATCACAGCAGTGCAAGGATGCGTGGAAAAGAGCATCAGTGGGGAAAAAAACAGGGGGTGGGAGCGTGTGTGGGAGCATCCCTGACTGTGGATGCCGGTGGGTACAGCCCTCCTGGCATCAGCTGCCCTGGCATGGACCAGAATAAGGGGGTGTTCGCATGGATCTGCCCCAAACACAAGGCTTAATGCCCCCCTAGGTTTGGCTAGCCTCACCCCAGCTCCGGGGAGAGGAATCACCTTCTCATCCACCTCCCACCGAATAAAGGGAGGCGATGAAAGAAAATGTCATTTCTCTGGCAATGCAACACAAAAGGTCTCTTTTTGGGGGGGGGGTTGTGGTTTTTTGCCTCTTTCCCCAGGGAAGGGCGTCTCTGGTTTAAACAATGAAAGCTGTGGGGATTGTTCTTGCACCTATCTGGGTCTTTTTATTTATTAATTTCGTTGGCTCCCGGCTCTGCCAGCCCGTACGTCACCGCAAGCCCGGCCGCGGCGCCCCAGTCACTCCTGCTTCCCGACACCCCAACTCCGAGCCCGCCGCCAAAGCAAACCCCTCCGACAACATCATCTCCCCCGAACTCAAGCCCCTTTTCCTCACTTAAAACTTTACGGGTCCTCTCGGGGGCGCGGGAAGTTATTCCGGGGATTTCACGGCACCACACGCGGGGACCGGGTGCACCTCCAGAGAGAGATGCTCTTTATAACTCCTGAGATGCTAGATCATGGTGAAGAGAAGAAGGGGATGAAAGATGGGAGGGAGGGAGGATGCCAGCCTTAAAAAAAAAATAAAAAATAAAAAAAAAAAAATCACAGCCTCTGCTATTTCTGCTGAATAGATAAACGCTCCGGGAGAGTTTCACGGGGCGTGTGATGATAGGAGATGTTTTTTTGTGGCACACAGGTGTGAAAAAGGGAGACGTGAGGGGAGAATAAAACCTGGTAACACTTCACTCGGGCAGCGGCAGCAAAGGCAGGTGCTTTTTTTTATTATTCCCCCCCTCAACCTGCACGGAGCCGAGAGGAGCAGAAGGGAACTGCCGAGCAGGCTCAGATCCCGAGCAGGATCTCACCCTGCAAGGCGAGAAAGCCTCCAGCAGCGAGGCAAACTCTCTTCTTCCAACCAGACAGGTATCACGCTCGCATCAGCCCATCAACCTTGGGGGTTTCAAAACTTGGGCGCGCGATGCCTGGCTTCTGCTGACAGCCTGCGACGGGGCCGATTCATTCGCGCCAGCCAAAGATATGGGGTTTTTGTTTGGTTTTTGGTTTGTTGTTGTTTTGTGGTTTTTTTTTTCCAGAGAAAATGAAAGCAGGAGATGGTCGGCGCACACCTAAGAGACGTGTTTGTCTGCTGTTGGAACCGTGGAGAAAAAGACCATCTCCTAAAGAAGGTGCTGATAAACCGAGGGGAAAACCCGCCCCATTGAGCTCGGCCTGAGCGAAACCCACACGGTGCAGTGCAGAGGATGGAAAATTACAGGCACTATCATCGTTATTAACTCCAAAAATCATGATAATCTCCAAAATAACTCCAAATCAACTTCGCGGCTTCTCTGGGAACTGCCTATGTCCATGCACACAGACAGACAGACACCTATTTGTAGGAACCACCTCCAGCTCTCACATCCCCTTCCCAGGACACGTCCACACTCTTTTCATATCACACCTTTAATTTCTCCTCACCAAAGACCTGCTCCAAAACCAGCAGCTCCTGCCGTGATTTGGAACCCCTCAAGGCCCGGGGCTGCCCTGAACAGCATCTGCTGAGAAGGTGTTTCATAAACAAAATTGCACAAATGCTAATCCACTGATAAATCCAGGCGGGTTTGGGTTGGTTTTGGTTTTTTTTAGCCCCTTGCCTGATGCTGGTGAGAGTTTATTGAAAGCTTTCCAAGGAGCTCGCACAAACCTTATCCAGCATTTTATCCCATCAGAGCTCGTGCCATTTCATCTCATGGAGCCTGTCTACAGGAGGACCTCTCCAGTGACCAGCTAACAAGGAGTCTGCGGGGGCTTATTTTGCTCCTCACATCCCACCGGGAGATCCTTGGGATGCCCTGGGAAGGGGAATGGGGCTGATAGCTCAACACCAGGGCCCCGTGGAGCTTTTCAGACATCCCCACTCCCCAGTCTCACAAGAAAATAGTCTCCAGCTTGACCTTGAGGACTTTGGGAATGAGAGGATGCTCATGGGCGAGGTGACAGCAAGCGGGATTTATCACCCGACACATTGGGAAGAAAAAGCCACTTCCAAACTCAGCTGAGCACAGAGGTTTTGCCTCTGCCCGGGCTTGCGAGGGACATGACCTTTCTGAAAACTCTGGTTATTTATTTTGATAATCCTTTTGTGGGGATAAACGCTTTGCTCTCACCACGGCCCCAAGGTCATCGGAGTTAATGAGGAGAGGAGAAAGGCCAAGTGAATGGGACTTGTCCTTTGCAACCGAATGCATTAGCAGAGGAGAGGTGAAATGAAGGGGCTGGACTCCTTTTTCCTCTGCTTTTTACTTGAAAAAAGCCAACAGCAGCAACACACAGCCGCAAAACAAGTCTCTCTTTCTACCTCCTCCTTGTCCTTTTCTCTTGTTCCCATTATTCTCCTCACTGGTCTCCTTCAGTGTTCCCCAGCAAACAACATCACCTCCATACTCCAACCTGTTATTCCCAACCCACACCCCGATGGGAAGAGGAGACGAAGCTCATGATCCTCACCCAAAACACCCCCAAGATAGGACCATCCTGCCCCATCCGAGGACCCCACACCCCTTTACAGACCCTAACGCAGCTCAAAACTGCCCTTTTAGGCAGAGGAAAGGGGTGGAAAGGAACCCCCCTACACCTCCCTGCTCAGATCCAGCCATTTTGGTGCAGAGATCTGCAAGAAGAATATTAAGCTTGGTCTGAATGCAGCAGCCTCGCTCAAGATTTATGAAGGATGAAGGAAGGAAGATTCTGAGGCAAAGCATCATCTCAAAAATAACTGCCGAGTCCTAGCGGGTAGAAAAGATTTGTCCATAAACCAGTTTGTCATCACCAGTCAATAAAAACGCAAGCGAAGAGAGGAGGAGGTGGTAGCCTCCTGTCCCTGGCGTCCCAGGAGGAGGTGGTGGCTGGTGTCCCTTGTCCTCCACGCTGGACTGCCCGCACACACAGCCATGCAAAGGCATTTTCAGCCCTCGATACACGTGTCCTCTGCCCCAAAGTCTCCAGGTGAGCATCATTACACTCATTTTAACGCACGGAGTAAGACCTAGGAGCTACGCAGCAGGCTGATGGCCAGCTAGGACCAGGGCATTTAGGGGAGAAGGATGGAGTCACACTCTCAGAAACCAGTTGGGGCATGGCACCAGCACCGAACCAGCGTGCTGGTACCCACCAGTTGTCCAGGAGGACCTTGTCTTTCCCTGCCACCGAACTCTAACACTTCAGCCACCTTCTGAGACACGGAGGAGAGGAGAACCTGGTGCCACATTGGGTGAACCCCTTACCCAACCCCCTGGGACCCTTCCCAGCGCAGGCAGGAGACAGGCAGAGCTGCCCAAGAGGTGGGAAGAGCATCTTTGATGAGCTGCACCAAGCTGAAGGCAGTGGGACAGCACATCAGTGTGCTGCTGTGATAAAGTCTGTCTTTAAAGGAGGCTGGTGGCTTTTCTTTCTTTTCTGCTTGCTTTTTTATATTTTTTTTTTTTTTAAGGCTGCCCAATACAAAGAAAAATGTCCCAGTTGGTAAAAGATGAAGGAAACTTCTCTCATGACCTTTTCCCTATCACAGGCAGCCCAGACACTCCCAGCAACTTCTACCTGCCAGCCCTGGGAAACCTGCACGTTTGATTTCCCCATATCGTACGTTCAAAGAGGGGGCATCCCTGGGAGAGCGGGGAGACGACACCAGTTCCACCGCCGAGGGCTGCCAGCAGCAGGGAGGGAAGAGACGAAGCTGGAAAGGATCTGTCAGGGTTATCCAGGCTCTCATCCAGCTGGGGCAGGTCTGTTTCTTTGCTGTATTCTCCAGTGCTCCATCAAGTCAAGTTTTAAATAGCTCGGATGATGGAGTGGACTGTGTAAGGCTTCAAGATCTCTCCAACAGGAGGACTCCTTCCCCTGAAAAAATCATTTATTCCCTGATGGTACATCTCATCTCAGCTTTCTGCCCACTTCAGCCTCTCCTCGCCTTCTAACCCAACGGACAAATTGACCTGTCCTCCTGTAGAACCCTTCAGCAAACACCTTCACCCATCAAAGCCTGGAGACCACCCCCGGCGCTACCCAACCCAGGAGAACCAGGAGCAGCAGCAACGTGGGGAAACAAAACCCTTTCCTCCCAATCCCCAGCCATAAAGTAAATTATTTGGGTGCCTTCTCCTCTACAACCCACCAAACGAAGGGGAACACAACGAGATATTACTCAGGTTGATTTAAAGTCACCACGAAAGGCATCTGACCAAGCACACTGGCCACACGCTCGCTTGCTTGTTCTCCCTCTCATTTTTTTTTCCCCTCCCCTTCACCTTCTGCCTGGGAAAAAAAAAAAAGAAAAAAGCCATCCCTTCTCATTACTAATCATTCCTATCAACCTCCCAGGAAGCACTCTGGGGCCACTTGACTATTAACAGGGCACTAAATGCAAGGCGGAGGAGGATGTATTAATATCTAATAAGAGTGATAGATGATGTGAACCGCTCAGGCACTCCAACTCAGGTACTCATGTCAGGTACTGGAGCTAATTTAAAATAATAATAATAACAACAATAATAACAACAACAGCAGCAGCTGCCTTCATTTTCCAAGTCAATTGATTCCTCAGCAGGAATGCCATCTTGACAGATTTATTTTGATCGAATTGTCTAATTGAATACAGTTCTTGTTTCCCTTCACTTTGTGACCTTTCACGCCTGTGAAATAAATGCAATTTGGAGAATTATTCCTCAGCAGCAAACTCGGCTCCTCCAGGGCTGGGGTGGCTGCTTTGTCTCTCCAACTTGCCAACAAAACGCTCTTGAAAGAGGCCTCTGCAAAGGAGGCACCCAACCCTGGGTGCTGTGCCAGCGTTTCTTTCCCACTTCCACGTTAAAAAAAAACGTTAATTTTAGAGACAAAAAAAAAATATAAACAGGTTTGCAAGAAGCACAGCCAAACGTACTTGCTGTTGGGGAGGTTTCACCTTCTGTCTACTCAGATCCTCAGCGTTTGCCTCGTTGAGGCTTCTTCACAGAATTCACATAGAGTTGGAAGGGACCTCTGGAGATCATCTAGGATCTAGATCATTTGCCAAAGCAGGTCCACCCAGAGCAGGTCCCACAGGAACGTGGCCAGGTGGGGTTTGAGTGTCTCCAGAGAAGGAGACTCCACCACCTCCCTGGGCAGCCTCTGCCAGGGCTCTGCCACCCTCACAG
>VXAK01027018.1:214195-285944 GCA_013399435.1 Arenaria interpres | reverse complement strand
CCTGTTTTCCCCCCCTCGCTCGTTTTTTTTTTTCCTTCCTGTCCTTCCTTTTCCCTGCTGGCTGCCGATGGTGGTTTTGCTTGTCAACAAAATCTCAGCAGCCAGGTGAGGGCTCATCTCTGCCGCTTCAGAGCCGGGATAATTAAAAGGTGTAAGCGGCAAAGGACAATATCGGTACTTCAGTAATAATAGGGGCCCGCTCAACGGAAACGCAAATTTTAAAAAGAGAGCCGGAGGGGAGAGAGGAAGAAAACGGCTGGCTTTTGAGTTCAGAGCTCAGCTGCCCTCTCCCTTCATTTATCTTCTGTGTTTTCTTCCAAACCGAGTTTCTTTGATGGAAGGGTGTTGCGTGATGTGTGTTGACCGCACTTACCGGCGTGAAGTCACTTACCGTTCTGAAAGGCCTTGGAAACGGTGGATCTATAGTAGCGCCTTTGGAGGGAAAGGTATCTGGTACTCGAAAAGTATCACCCATGTGCTCCCTGGGGTGTCTCACCTCACCCTTGCCGTGTGTTTTTGTAAAAGGGGAGGAGTTAAACACCTTTTCTCCAGCCATGGCTCTTTGGAGTATCGTACTGTGGCTGGTTTGTCTCTTTTCCTGATGATTGTTATATCTGGCTCCTATACTGGGCTTTCTCCAATGTGTCTTAAGGCCTGTGGTTGCATCTGTAATGTTGAGATTTAATGTGGAAATTCAGGTAGATCTAAGCAATTAAAATTACTTTAGGACTTTCTAGGGCTGTATTTTATTGATATTTTTAATTGATTTTTAAATTGATTTTTTTTTAGTATAATACTGGTAAGCGTTGGGAGTTATCTGCACCTCTGTGAAGACTTCACATCTTCTAGTGTCTTGACAATGGTTACTTATTTCCTGTGAAGAGGAACTTGGACAATAGTTTGAGAGGGAGGAATATAAAAATTGTATATATGTAATAAAGAGGGGTCACAAACCCTCTTTGGGTCCTCAGCATTCCATTTTTATTTTTAGTCTGATGTAGGTTCCTTAAGCAGTTCCAGTTTCCATGGTAAATCCTCTTCATTAGGAATTTTTCATTCAGGAGTACTAAATATCTTAAGAGCCTACCTGCGCATTCTGCCAACCAGAGGTTTCGTTTGGGGGGTGGGTGGTAAGCTGATTTTTATAATGTTGGCAGCTTTCTTTCAGAAGCTGGATCTAAGCAGGACTTGGATGATAAACTTTTGACATGGTGGATAAACCATTTGACTGTGAGATGAGACTGTGAATCACAACTCTTCTTCCAGTTACGTAAAACTGCTTGGGATTTTTGTAATCGCAGTGTTGAGCTACTAAAATAATTCAGGTGGCAAGGAACCAATGGGGGTCTAATCCATCCCTGTGCTAAAAGCACTATGCACTTTACTCCAAGAGCATTCTTCAAATGTGTTAGGAGTAATGGTTGCAGGTGAGTGTTGTGCAAACCATCTGCTCTGCTGTCTATATCCCACCTTTGTAAACTTGTTGGCAGGTCCTTTATGTGGAGCCTGTTGTTGTATTAAGTTGATAGGAGCCATCAGTAAAGTAAGAAGAGCATGTTCTTACTTTTATTTTGTGTAGCCATTTTTCATATACAACAGATGTAAAATCCAAGTTTAACGTGTGCCACATCTTATGGATACTGTAAAATACTTCAAAATCAGTTGGCATGAAATAGGAAATCAGGCTTTACAGGGTACAATGTAAGCAATAGTACAAGAAAATAATTGCCCGTTAGTGAGCAGTTTTGACAGACTTGATCGGTTTATTTCTGAGAAATATCATGTTTTGTTAACAAAACTGTTTGCTATCCGACTTTGTTTGCTGACCTATTTTAAAAAAGCATCTCTGCCACAACTGCAGGTGCAACACAGAAGAATTTGAAATGCACTTTTAAAATACTGATCATTTGCCAACTCCTTTAAGAGTAGCCCTAGAATAAGTCCTGAACAATGGAATATTCTTCCTAATAACTGAGCCCCCAAAAGTGTCTTAGATTTTAGCAATTGCAGTTACAAGAGGCTGCTTTTAAGATTAATTGTATGAAAGGTTTCCAGACTCATTTAAAGAGTATGAAAACACAAAATATATATTCTAGTATATGGATATGTAAGTAATTCTTAATTTGCCTTTAACCACATGATTGGAAGTCATTGTTTTAAAATCCATATTAGAAGTAGTTGCTCTCACTTTGAGACGTGAATGTTTACTCTGCTGCAGGTGGTTCATAGGTGTAAAAAAAACCTACTCAAAACCCTGAAGGGATTAGCCATCTATTTACCTTGTCACGTGACACAAACTAAGGAATCTTGCCCAATAACTTCTTCAGCAAACCTTTAACTTTGAGAGATTTGTGGAGAGAGTAGTTAGAAATTGTTGTCGACTTAGCAGTGTTGTTTAGTGTTACATGTCCCAAGTCAGTTGACTGCAGGGCTTCCTTCCCTCCCTTTTTCCAGTTCATGTCACAACTATGTCCAGTCTTGAATGTGATTTTTAAATTGCATTCAGAACTATAAGGGAGAGGATAAGGAATACTAAGGAGTTTGTTTAGTGCCGGTGAAAGACAGCAACTTTTTCCTCTTCTCTCCATGAACAGAAAGAGCACTTTTCACAGCACTATAAATGTCCATATCTTGACTGTAGCCAGCATGCCACATCTCCCAAGCAGTTTGAGGGAGCAGGATGAACTTCTGTTTTTCATAAATTCTTCCAGTTTCCTCCTTTTATGTTACCACTCCTTGTCTTTCATTCTCCATGCTTTCTTTGTCTCCCTTAATCCCATAAGAGTGTAGTATCCGCATTTGTCAGTTCGTTTAGATCGTTAAGTAAGAGCCTATGTGGGTCATATCCATCATAGGAAGAAATTAATGGTGTCATCCCAAGAAAGGAGCAAAAGACAGGGAAACTCTTCTTTGTCAGCAGTACAGATAGGTGAGAAGAATAATAGGGTACCGTGGAGGATGATTTGACAGTTCTTGTGGGCTCCTTTGTGGGTTCTAAAGCAAAGGAGTCTATTGCAGGAATTAATTTCTTTTGCCAGAGGGTTTCTTTTCTTTCCGTAGCCTGGCAATAAAGGGTGCCAAATAGCATCAATTTGTAATATGTGATTTGCAACTACTGAGAAGCAGCGACTGTTCATTGTAGCACATTCAGTGGGAGTTCTGTTGCTTGGCTGGAGCTGAGATCTGTTGGTGGACCTGTATATGGAGAAGTCTGTTGGTTTTTTGGCTCATTCAGGAGTTACCGTCCCTTCTGATGAAACTTGCTCTTGTACTGAAGTTCTCTCTGAGAAGCATGACAAGTTGACAGCTTTTTGAAATCTGTGTTTCTTCGCGTCTACATACTTTCATTCTGCAAGTTCCAGAACATATAACGGGGTGCTTCTGGGAACTTTATGTGGATCTGAGCGTACATGACATGGATCCTTGGAACTTTTCAGTTACCAGCAGATTTAGTGAATAAAATTTGAAACCCTTTCTTTTCAATATGGAAGAGTCATTCTTTAATTCTTGCATTTTGACACAAGTGGATCTTGTAGGACATACGGTGAAATAATTTTTCAGTAGACTGATCTTTTTAAACTTCATTTTTTTAAGATACTCCTAGAGAATTTCTTGTGGAGCTGTTGAGGTTTCTGTTGTGGGTTTGCAAAAATAGTCACGCAGCTGTGCTAATGTGTTGTACTGTCTCAGTGGCTAAGTTAAACATTTAGCTGTGAAATAAAAGGGAAAAAATCGGGTAACTGAAAGCATCAAAATCTCTCCTTGCTTCAGCAAAAGAATTGCAATTCTGGCTATGGCACTGTGATCACCATCAGCTTTTGCTTTATTTAGGAATTAGAATTTGGCAGTTCTTAAAGAAAGACCTATGTGAAAGGAGTTTTCCCACAAATTAGCAGTTGAGCCATTTAGACTGTTGGAATGCACTCTGTTAGGGGAAGAAGAATGAGGCACACATTAATAACAGGGAAATAAATTATTTTTTATATTCTAAAACAGTAACTCATGTTAGTTGATATTCCTGTGGGGGCTTCCTTGCAGTAATAGTATATTGTTAGTTTTAACTTTCTAAAGTGGAATAGTGAGAAATTTTCTTGTTAGAGCAATAGTTGCTATTTTTCAGAAAATTGAAAACAACAAACCTGGAGTCTCTTCTAATGTTTTAATTTTTGTGTGTGTGTGTTGGCTGAAAGGAAGCGGAGTGAATTTGAATGAATGTCTTTTAAATAAGTTATGCTTTAAGAAAAGCAAAAAGGCAAATTCTCTCATGGATGAACTAGAACTACTTGTGCTAAGAGTTTGATTAAAAAACCAACAACTTCACTAAGAGCTATGAATGCAGTTGCCTATTTTACTTGAATGTGAGCAGTTAAAAGGACAGACAAAGTTGTGGAGGAATGCGAGAACAAAATTGCACTTCTGTGTTAGTTGCAACTTACTGTTAAGCTTGGCACAAATTTTGATCAGTTCCAAAATACTGTTTAAGTGAACTGAAATCTAAATATTATAGTCCAAATAAACTGGTGAAAGTTTATACAGCTAATACAAACAGTAGTCATCTCAATTCTTCTGTTTTTCCTAAGATAACATCTGCGCGAATTCAGGGGGGATAATCACAATAGTTAACTCATTGAGGGGAGAATTGTTCATCTTCAAGTGATGCTTGGCACAACAAGGAGCTAAGTTCTATGCATTATAAAAGAGCAGATTTCTCCATACCTCTCTTCATTCTGTCCTTACTGCTGAACATGAGATATCTGTACTGAAATACTTATTGACTAGACCAACTTTGAAGACAGAGCTGCGCCTCCTTCAAGCCGTCTTCATTTGATTGATCATGTGATTTTATAAATTTACTGAGACAACATTAGTATTGTTATTTGTGGAACGTGTCAAAGCTGAACTTATAACAGAAACTTACTTGTGTCTCTGCTGCTCTACTGTGAGGGCCAAATATTGGAATTACACCAGAAAAATGAGAGCAGAGCTTGGTCCCTGCACACATGCAGTTACCTTTGGTTCCTAAGAATGTGGCTCTCTCTTGATGACTTGTGATTAGTGACCATTGATGTGCTGACCATGTGGATGGTTTCATATTTTTCCCCAGTGGAAACAACTACTGTTGAGATTCAGATTCCTTAAATCTGTTTTAATGTCATAGACCATAGAAAATTATTTACCTTCTCCCTCCACTTTGAAGGCAGGTTTTAGACACAGTCCTTATAATGCGTAGCTTTCCAGAACTGCTGTCTTGGAGTGGTTTGTTGAGATGTCCAGCAGAAATTTTGATGGGTACTTTGGTTGTGCTCGTAGTCTTTGGTTTGGGGATCCGAGTTGGAATTGAATGACGGAACGCATCAGTAATCTTGAAATAAACCAAGAGAATAAGTCATGCATTAGGGAGGGAAAACGGATTGTATATTTATCTCATCAGTGTCTTTTCCACATCATAAAACTAAATGCATTGCTCTTAGAACTGTTTGTCTGACCTTCCTTTCTCTCTTTGGTAATGAGAAATGTGGCTAATGTATTTAACTTATCTACTTAACTGGTGAATATCAAAGAATCTTAATTTATTGAAATCCAGAGTATAAATAAAAGTTTTCTGTCAGCCTTTGACTAGGGCAGCAGCCCTAGGTGCTGAGTAATGCAGTGCAAAGGCTGTGAACTCTGTGACTTCTCTGGGTGAGTAATCGGGTAACTCCCACATGCACAAGTGAGTCTTGATTCAGTCGTGAGTAGCAGGCACTACCTAGCTCACCCTTTAGTGTGAGAGATTGTTTTTTGATGGTGACCACAGTGTACACAAATTGAATGTATATGAAAGAGAACCCTCCATCCAGAATCCATCACAGTCATATTGCAAAGAAGTAAGTAGACAAAAATAAAAAGTTAAAAATAGCACTGAACGGAGGCAAAGATCTGTAAAGGGAAGGAGATTGTTTGAAAGGTACCATATCTGAAACTAGAATTAAACATGCACTACCCATCAGAAAAGCTTTTTACATCACAAGCCTTCTTATATACCTTTTATAGTTGAGCAACAGAGTAAAAGAAGTTCACTGTGGCTTTTTTTAAGAAACACAAAGTGCAAACTGTGTTCAAATGAGGACAATAGGAAACAGCATAGAAACACTGGTGGATTAAGTATGAATAAGAATGAGCTAGATCAAAAGAAGTTTTGAGAAACAACTTCTTTGTAGCCATAAAGGCCTGCCTGGAATAAGTATTTATTTTAAAAAAATGTATCGGAATTCAAAAGCCTGCCATTTGGCTGTAGATAATTGTATGACAGGAGTTCTCAAAAGGATAAAGCTGAGCCAATGTCTTATCATTGCACGTGCTCAGTATTGAAGAATTTGGGGGAAGTTTGCACATCACAGATGTGCTTAATGGATCACGAGTAAGGAAAAAAAAAAGGTAACCTGGGCTAATTGAAGTTTGAGAACAGATAAAAAGAAGAGTAATGATCTCCTAGAACAATGTGTTTTTCCAAGAGTTCTGAAGGAGATGACTTTTAAAATTGCTGAATCCTAATTAATAATGTGCCATCTGCCACTGAAATTGCTGGTGATGCTAGAGGGATGTGATGCCAATTTTAGAGTAAAGCTTCACAAAAGATTCATAAGTATAACTGCTGAACTGATCAAACTGTAAAAATGACAGTAAGAAATAGCATGTTCACCCACATGGTTATTAATTTTGCGATGGGAAAACATCCACGCTTCTTGTCGAGGATAATATTCAACTGTGTGTTAACAAATATTGTTATATGGGTATTTGGTATCAGTTTGTGTCATAATGAACTGGGCAGTGTCTGTGAAAGTTTCCAGATGCTGGAACTGTTAAATTGTCAATAGTGTTGAGCTGTTTGAATGGTCTGCGGCCTGTATCTAACTGGAACAATTTTGGGGCGTAGCTTGGGAGTTAGGCCAGAGGAGGGATGGTTTTGATTGTAGGCTGGTTTCACTTGGCTAGGCTCGGGAAGTTTCTTGTAGTTTGGGTTGACCAGTGTCTGAGGGACAGATGTAGGTGCCTTTAAGTTACTGTTATAGATGTGACCATGTTATGTTACGATTTTTCAAAGAAATGTGATAGTGGTGTCTAACAAAAGAATCTTGGCAGAGCAAAGTTTCTGTGGGAAAAGAAAAATTCTCATGGTTAAAAGTGGCAAGTGGATAAGAAGCAGAGCATGAAGGTAGTTTTCATAGTATAGTGGAGATGTCATGTGAGCCTCACAGACACCTGTTATATTCAACATATTCATAAACTGCATGTGAAGAGACTTAGTACTGAAATGATGACATTTGCATATGGTATAAAAGGGAGGGTATTAGAAGCAAGAGCTGACAGTGATTCATGGAATTGAGTAACAAGGTGATAAAAATATGTGTCGGTTCAGTGTTAACAAATGAAAAATAATATATGTAGGGAAAACTAGTTCACATATGGTAGTAAATATGACATCTCTTGTCACTCAGAACACAGACTCCGGAGTCCCTGTAAATGATCCTCATTGCTCAGCAACTGGCAATTGCCAGACAGGTTAACAGGCAGGTTAGGAATTACTTGGAAAAGAATAGAAAAGAAGAAAACAAAACCCATCATTTTTTTAGGTATAAATCTGAACTGTGCCTACATAGTGAATGTTTTGCAGAGTTTTGTCCAAGCAGCTCAGAAAAGGGTATGGCAAAATGCAGGAAAAAGGTGGCAAAGATGATCAGTTATGGAATGGCTTCTGCATGAAGATGAAAAACATACGCTTTTCAAGTTTGGAAAATAGATCGTGGAGAGAAAAAAAGTAACAAAAGAAATCTAGCAGCATGGTGACTAGGGGAATTCTCTCTAATATGATGCTTGAGAGGGCATCCATTGAAGGTGGGTTAAAGATAAATAAAAAGTGGTTTCACTTGTCAGTGAGCTATGAAACTCATTGAGACAGGCAGTTTTTGAGGTGATTATATAAACTGGTTTGGAGAGAGTTTAGACTCAGACATGGCATCCATCAAGAAGTGCTACACACAAAGACATGATATAGATTTCAGCTGTGGATAGTGGTAAGTTGTAGGCTGCTAGAGGTTGTGTTTATTACTCTATTTGCATAGTACTTAATGTTTTTTTCATAAGCATTTACTACCAAAGGTCACTACCAAAGATGAGATACGTAGATCCTGGGTCTGAATGTGTGTAACCCCTTTCATATTTTTATTTTCAAAATCAGAAAGTTTCAATTTTTAGATTTGTTAATAATACATTGAGAAAGGAAAGAGTTTGCCTTTGAAAGTGAGAAGGAAAAAAGAAACGCGCTTTTCTTTGCCCTGTGGTCCTTGAAGATTTTACCTCTAGGTGGCAGCAAAGTGGTTGTTTTGGTTTTGTGTTTTTTGGGTTTTTTTTATTGCATCCTAGTATTTTCACTAAAATCTGACTTGTGGTTAAAGGCTGAATAAATAAAAAAAATTACCATGCATTATCATGCTACTCTTGAATTTTAGCATTCATATTGTTAGTATACAAGGGGAAGAAAAACCAAACTGACCTCCAAACCAAAAAGCATTTTGCTTTGATTACCAAAGGCACCGTGTTAAGAAAGAAGGGGTTGATGTTGGAGGGAACAATTGTGTTACTGCTGTATGACTCGGTACTTCTGGAACACTTTGCTTTCTGACCATGTGGTATGGCCTGGTAGGTGAGGCACAGTATTGAGAATAAAATGTTTGGGTGGGCTATTTCTAGCAGTGCTACTCTCTGATGTAAATTTGGAGAGGATATAAAATGTGTCTCAGTTTCCTAAGTAAAAAAAATTAGATCAGCCATCATTTGCTAAGCACATTGAGATGAATAGATAAAAATATTTATGTAAGTTTTGCATGCTAAAGTGTTATTGTATGTCGAAGAATGAGTTGTGGGGTTTTCAGTTGTTATTTTGTTTGGTTGGATTTTGGGTTTTTTGGTTGTTGGTGGTTTTTTTTGTTGCTTGTTTGTTGGTTTGTTTGGGTTTTGGGGTTTGTTTTTTTCTGGAGAAGTGTTCCACTCCAGAGATTCCATAGGGTACAAAGTGACTGCAGGATTCTATCTGTAATTGGTTGAACAGTAGTGTTAGTATTTCAAAGATACTTGTAGGCATAGATTTTTACAGGTTTTGTGTATGTAACTGGTATTCAGGCTCTATGGTTTTTAAATCAGTGGGATTTTAGGTGTGGAAGCACACCTGTGCTCTGGCCCATAGTTCATGCTGACTTCCAGCTCGTTAGCACTATTTAAAATATGGCCTTCTGAGCCATCAGATTTCATTTCAAGCAAAAATTTTTTGGTGATTCAAAGTGATGTTCTGTTTTGCAGTTCTAAATGACAGTATTGAATACTCATCTAAATTATTATCACTTAGTTCTGAGAGTTGCATTTTAACTGATGACTTTTTCAAGGTTTAGTCTGCTTACAGTGTTTATGTTGCTCTCTTTTGTGTGTGTTATGTTTGCTTATAGCCACAATAACTGAATTGATGCAACTTCTGGCATAGGCTCAAACTTGAGGATTACAGCTGTATTATGAGACTTTTTTTCTATGGGAGTAAACTATACCAGTGTTAAGTTTCTGTGCCGGGACAATTAAATTTGCGCTTCAGTGATTGTACCAGTCTAACTGTTGTAGGCAGGGATTTAACAAACTGCCCATCTAGTTCTCTTCCTCCTCTTTCAGCACTTTAAAAATTAGTTTCTTTTTAATCATTCCCGGTATAAATTCTGGAGAGGAAAGGCTGAATAACTTAAATGTAAGGAAAACACTTGTTGACACTTAACTTTTTGAGTTTAATTACATGTGTAGCTAGATCACTGATCTTTGTTTATTTTTTTAGAACTTGGCACTTGACAAAATACGAATTTTGGCTATGAGTTGTAGAAAGAATTTTGGGTCAGTTGACTAAATCAATGCATAAGCTGTTTCTGTAAAGAGGGACTGGCGTTGTGTAGGAATTATCTGGAAGGCAGTTGAAAGTGATTGTATATCAAGTTCTGCATTGGTTTAGTTGTATGTGTACTGAAAATTCTTGTGCAATCGTCTTAGTTCCTTCCCTACTACTGAGTGTAGAGACATGTAAGCAGACGTGTTGGCTATGGCATGCCTGTGTGTTGGGATGTTAATTTTGTTTTTTCGGCAGACCTGAATGACTAAAACAAACCCTGCTATATAGATTTTGGTGGGCTTTTTCAATTTGATTTTTAACTCCTATCTATGTATGGGAAGTCTCCGTGCATACAAAGAATCTCTTCAAATGTGTCCACCCTTTCTACCAATTTGTTTCCTCCATCAAGGTGAATGATTTTCAGTCTCCCTCATTCTTTTTTTGACGCTCACTTGTATTCTGAATTTGCTGGCTCTGTGTTTGTCATTGCTGTTTAGTTATGGTTCTTTGAATTCCCACCTGTAGACCACTTTTTAAATGTGTTACCTTTCCAAGTGATAGAAGAGGAAATAAGATACGTTTGTCTTTCAAAAACCAAGCTGAGCTGCCTTTCGTGTTCTGGAGAGGCCGCCTGAGTTCCCATCAGTGCTCTCAAAACACCCCTGGAAATGAAATGTTTCTGTGGAGCTACCTATCTAAGTAGTCTTGCGGTTTTCCTTTACTTAAATGTATCTAAACACAGTTAAACAAATATCAGCAAATAATTCCGAAGACAGCCAACCCCAAAGACATTAAATTAGCCACATTTTTGAAATGAGAAGATTATGTATTATGTCTGTCATATTAGTTGTATTAGCATCATATTACTTCAAAGCGTTGGACTCGGAAAATACCCAGGTTTTTGTCAGTAGTGCTTACGGTTGTAGAAATAGGCAGCTAAAGCTCATATTCAAGGCAAGCAATGATCTAAGAATCAAGAAAGCTGCAGTTTCATAAGAATTTTTTAACTAACTTTGTTTTAAATTAACTTCTGAAGTAGATGTCAATTGCCTGTAATAGGAAGGGTGTTAGAGTGAGAACTCCTATGCAGTGGTTGTGTTTGTTATTTCATAGTGAGTGACAGCAGGTACTTCAGGGATGGATACAAACACTCCATGGGTGAGAACTGGGGAATTGTCATGTTTGACTGTGAAAATGGCCATTCTTAATTTCAGAAAGTCAACTGTGAAAGCATGCTCTGAAATCTCAGGATATGTATTTTATATACGCTTTGTTTTTTTTCATCACAGGCACAGAGGTGGTTTATCTGTTACTTATATGGGTCATCAGGTATTTTACCACAATACAATTCTTGCCTTCTGGGGAGTGGGCCAAGGCAAGTGTGTGTGTGGAGGGAGGTCAAGGAGAGAAAATATGTCTGTTTCTGTGCTGTTCAAGTAGTTCTTCTGCCTTTGGTTCTAATATTTTTTCTTTCCCCGCCCCCCCCATCCCTGTCCCCCTCTGGAAGTATGATGAATGCTTGGGTTCCTGTTTTAACTGTATTCATTTAAATAGGGGGGAGCATGTAGTACTTCTGCTGTAAAAGTTTTCTTATTTGCCTTTCTACAGTCATTGCAGAATTTGATCTAGGAGAAATAACTTTAGATAAGGCTATGTCTCACTGTTTAAATTTTTAGTTTAAGAAATTCGAGCAACAGCGAGTATAATTTTCAACTCAGTGAAAGTGGCCAGGGAATGGTGTTGAAGATCCTTTTCACAGAAGTCCATGTATCCGTACGTGCCTCTTGCCAGACTTAAGTTTGTTCCTGGATGATTGAATGCAGTCAGAATGTAAGCCAGGTCTGCAAGTGAGAATGAGTTAAGATTAAGTGATAAACCTGAGTGTTCCCTTTGGTTTCCCAATAAGACAGCTTTGGCTGAAATTTCCAGTTAGGCCTCCTCATCTGCACAGGGCATTCGGGTATTTCCTTTTCTTTCACTAGGTCCTGGCATCTGCCTTCTAGGAATCCAGAAGGAAAATTCTCAGTTGCTCTGTGTTTCCTTTCGTGCAACCCGCTTGTGTGAGTGACTATATTGAGGAGCAGTATAAATAATCCTTGTCTTACCAATGTTTTTAAGTATTTTAGCCAGAGTATTGTCTGGCTTGGGGCACTGCTTTGTCACACCATTGTAAACAGCTCTGCAGAGGGAAGATGGTTAGTACACTTGTAGTACTTGAGCTATTAAGTGGGAGAGCAATTGGCTTTGTTTGACCTGGAGAAAACAAAACTGAGGAAAGACATGATAATCATCTTCTAATACAGAGAAGTCCGTTGCAGAGAAAATAGTTTTTGAGGTCCAGTGGAGGGATAGGAAAGCAAATCCTGGATTACAATTTCAGCAAAGGAAATTTAGTTCAGAAATTAGCGAGATTCTTAATGACAAGGGTATTTCAGCCCTGTTACAGATTCCTGGAGTAATTGAAATTGACACTGCAGAAGTTTTTTAGAACGGGATGAACCAGACATTTGTTTGGAAGGGTTTAAATCAAGTTTTAGTAAGGGAATAGTCTGGAAAATGTCCTGAGGTCCCTTCTACTCTTCTCCTGATATTTGACCTATTACAATAGTCTTTATTTCAATAATATGACCTATTTAACAGAAAAATCTATATTCATATTAGAAATAATTTTCATATATGTGACACGATTTGCACTTATATACCCAAATGTGTCAAGACCCAAGTGGTCTTATTTCTTGAACACTAAGTTTAAATCTACTTTCTGGTGGTGGGGAAAAGAAGCATGGCTGGACAGAGTTGGAGGCAGATGTTGTATTCCTAGTTACTAAAATTCTATTATGTGCCTTGCTTTTCCTGGGACATGTTTGCACTGGGAAATGTGGTAATCTTTTAAACATAAGGTAGTTTAAAGACTCATTTTTAATAGACAATTGACAAGATGAAGAGAAAGGTATGGCTATGTTGTGGGTCAACTCCCCTAGGACAAGGATTTACCTGGCACTGGTTGATCAATATCTCCATGCAGCTGGTTGGTCTCTGAAATGAACAGTTGCTTGTTGTTAGTTCTTGTCCCTTTGCCACTTGAAAAAAGGAGCAATCTTAGGCATCTTGTTAGGGCACCTGGGGTCTCTAAGAGTAGTAGTATCGCTTTTTAAAAAATACTAAATGCACTGCAATATTAGTTCCATCCAGGAGAGGGTAGTGCCGGCTCGTAAATGTTTCTACTGGTGCTTAACTGTTAGTGTTTTTATAATATGCATTATTTTACAAACCTATGTGAGATCATCAATTTAAATGGTTTAAAGCTGTGCTGCCACTTGCTGAGTAAGATTCTTGGCAGCGGTTCTTACTCTGTACAGGTTGTGGGCAGGTAGGGTTATATGTGTTTGGGTATTTCTAAATATGCAGTTTTTAAAAAAGTGTGGAACTGTGTTCATACCTAAGCACACCTTTTAACATGAAAACATCTTCAGAACATTGTCTGTTCAAAAACTTCGAATATATTTTTCCCATATTAGTTAATATATATGAAGAAGCACCCAGGGGTAACCAGGTTGGGCCCAAATGTGTTCTACATGGAGAAGGGAAAAAAAGCCCTCCACTTTTACCATCATGGCTTTTTTTCTGTCTGGGAGAAGGCTGTTTTCTTCTGTGAAAGCCACTTTTAAAGGTGTGTTAATCGGAGTCCTATTTAAAAAATAAAAAATAAAGTATTTTATATACATATAAAAAAATATGTTTAAAAAGAAAACTTCTACCTTTTGTCTAGTTAAGATTGATGTTTCTACAGGATAAAACATGACCTATAATGGCTTGAGTATGAGACAATAAAGGATAAGAAATTCTAGATTCTAATGACAATTGGAGCTGCCTTGATATGATTTTGCACAAGTCAATTAACTTCTCTCCTAAAAGAGGAGTAATTTCTTCTTACTACCCCAGAAGGATGTCAATGGTACTGGTGAATGTTTGTTGTATATTTGGAGTGCTTTGTAAAGTATTTGCATGCTAGATTGTATCTCTTCAAACAAGAGTGGTAGCATCTAAGGTGATGAGACCAGGGCTTTGACAGTGATTCCAGTATAAAGTGCATATCCTTTTTGCTCACCCCTCAGTTATGCTGATATATCTTTTATGGAGCAGTGCTGTTAAGTGGATTCTGCTTTTTTAATAAAGGATTGTGGAGTGTGGTGGGTTTTTTGTCTTGTTTGTTGGCTGTGTTTTTGTGTGTGGTTTGTGTTTTTTTTTTTTTTTTTTTTTGAAAATCCGGGTTAGTTCCTTGACCTGGTTCAGTGTGCTGCCTTCCCGAACAGTGATGACAGCATAACTGGGAGGGAAGTATTTTGTGATATGAGGTATGGTAGGGGTAAGAGAAGGGGAGGGAGCCTCTTTTGCCTACCCCTATAGGAAGACTCTGTGATGTCAGGCCACTGCTTGGTGAGTGGAGAGTCATTGATTAAAATGGGTCTTTCCTCTTGTACTCAAAATCTCTTTCCCAAGAGTACTTTGCTTAGTGAGAGAAGAATCGTGTTCAGTTGGCAGCTCTGATATTTGAGGTTTTCTGGGTACCCACAGGATGGTAAGTCATTGGGTGGTGTGCTAACGGAGAGAATTCAGCGACGTCTTGGGGCCGCTGACTGCTGGTTTGTGACACATTTCTTAAATTTTAAAGGTTGGTCTTTTCTTGAGCAATTTCCCACTTACAGTAGTTGGTGTTAATTTTAAAATGTCTTTATACACACACTCATGCTCTACTTGAACCATGAGATCTTTCTCTCTTCTGTTTCTTGGTAACATAATGTTTTGGTAGTCTTTGCTTAAGCCTGGAGATTAGGCAGTTGTCAGTTTTTGTTTTGCCTGTCTCAATATAGTTTCCTAGGGACAAAGTCATCCTGCAGATGGTTACTCCATCACCTACCCCTGCAGCATCCGTTCAATCTTAATCCGAAAAAGTGCTGTACAACCTGTTTCTGATTATTTTTTCCCCCAAAGTGGGGAGCACGCCTTCTTAAGCCTTGCATGAGATGTTTATATGCAGATCTTTTTTCTTATTACAGCCTTACATTCTGTCCCCAGACACCATATTATCTGCTGTGCTTCAGATCAGGAAGATTAGCTAGCTGCTCCTGTAATTTTTGTGATTTCAATTCTGTTTCTTAATTAGTTACTTGAGGAAGGTTTTTAAATAACTTGAAATACTACTTCTGAGTTGATGGATGAGAACTTTGCTCTCGGAATACCATTATTTCTTCTTATTGTCTTCTTTTTTCTTTTCCTCCTTTTCCCTCCCTCCCCTCATCCATCTTTCCTGTAAGGACAAAAGTTATAAATATGTCTTCTGACACATTTTTTTTTTTTTAAAGAATGACTTAAAACTGCGGAGTACCAAACTGTTTGTGCTGCCCTCGCTTGTGTTCCTTTGCTCACTAGCTGAAATAAAATTGAAAAAAAGAAGGAAAGCAGGCTAATAACTTCCACTGGTTTTTATCAGTTAATTCTCCCTTTCTTTTCCTAGGCACTTAATATCTAGGGGAAAGGGTAGATTTCTAGAGTTCAGAGGAGATGCCTGCTAAGAGTTTTGGAAAAGAGAAGTGTTGATGTTATGATCTGCTGAAAACTGCTTTTACGCTGTCTTTCACAGTTTAATCTCTCTGAAATATGCTACTTACTTTGTGCTGGGCTTTTCCTTAAACATTTAATTAAATCATGACATGCCTGTCAGATCTTAGTTTTTTGGGCAAATGCGGAAAACAAAAGTGTCTCAGCCTCCAAATTAACAGCAGTACTTACCATTTATGGAATGCTTGAAATTCCTGGAAAAGCTGCCTTACTTGGTTGAATTTTAATATGATTATGCTTGATTTTTTTTTTTTTTTTTTTAGAATGTTTAAATCAATTTGCAGACAACTCATCTAATTTTCTCCTTACTCTGCTGTTTTCTCTTTGTCTGCCAAGGAAGTAGGAGAATAGTCCCACTCAGCAAAATGGAAATAATCTGAAATACGGAGTGCTGATGTGAACAACTTGAGGTTAATTTGTAAATAGGTTACTTGCTGCTTACTATCAAGCTATGCTTCCTATTTGTTATTTTGTGATAAAACTATAGCTAACTTATTCATTTTCAAACAATTAAGTAAGTTTCAGCTCTTGACAAATACATCCAGGTGTTTATTTCCTCTGCCGTGTGCTTTGAAATAGATCTTGGGAAATTGAACAGGATGAACAGGTTTTATGCTGCAAACCTTATTTTTAGTTAAAATAATTATTTCATTTTTCATCTGTTGAAATGAATGACAGAAACTCCACTGTGAAGTCAGTTAAGAGCTACTCAAAGATTGTTTCATCAGCAGGGGAATGTAAGCATCCCTTAATTGAGGTGTTTTTTTTAGGAAAGCGTAGCAAGTTCATTTACAGGCAACGATGATGCTTCTTATTTAGGAGTTAATGGTCATGAGTGGATCTTTTTTTTGTCATTTGCTAGTTGGACAGTTACTGGTAAGCCATCACCAGTATAAGGATTAAGACAGGAACAGAAGTACTGTCCTGTTTAATTATTAAACTTATAAGTGGTGTGAACTCTCACCTAGGGTTTGTATTCATAATAGCTTGGGAATTGTCCAAAGGACTAAATGTGCTTATTGCTATGCCCTGATTTGTGCTTTTCTTTTATAAGACGTTGTAACAGATGGCCAAGTGGTTAATGATAAACACATTTCTGTGTATTTTGGAACGCAGGTATGAAATTAAAATTTTTTTTTTCTACAAGATTTTTAAGTCCAACTGAAGAAAATATTAGTGCTCCTGGAGGATAACTGTTAGTTCTTTAATTTTTGGAAACTGTGGTGTCTGTTAGTACACTGGCAAGTGTGTACTCCAGACACAGTTATTAAGTACCGCGTTTGTAATGTGTCCCTGCAGAGATCTTGGGTATGGATGAGCAGAGTGTGCAGTAGAAGTGCAGAGAACGTGTTTTGAATGGGCTGCTTTTTAATTTTGAATGAGCCCTGCAGTTAAGAACATGTAACCTGAATGTAGTTAAGTAACTTGTTCGTATAATTATCACACTGTAAAATTATTATAATCTTGATTTGCCTGAGTGCTGGCTGCTGTCTTGATCAGTAACTTTTGCTGAAGTTGGTGGGAGCCAAAGTTTGCGTTGCAGGATAAGACTGTTTACTTATTCTGAACCAGATCTTAGTCAGATCTCACTTTTGCAGTCAATGGAGATAAACTGACACAAAACAACTTAGAAGGACCTCTTACAAAGCCCAGTAACTTCAGGAGATGTTGTATCAGTATGACATTAAGCTAGGCTTGTGCACATTCACGTTTTACCTTTTTAAAATTGTCACTGTTCAGCTGTAATTCATTTGTTATAGCTATTTCTATCACATATCTTATAAGTTAATATTTTTTTATTCCCATTGTTTATTTTACTGTTTCTTCTAAAATCAGTTATTACCTACAGTTGTAGTTATTTAGATTCCGGTCCGTCAAAAGGACTTAAAATGATAAAAATTCCCTTGTTATGTTAAAGCATGTGCAAAAGTCCTTTGCTGAATCAGTTGCTGAGTTATACTGCAGAAATGTTGGGGTTTTTTCTCTAGATAATGGAAACAGAATAAAGATATGGGTTTAGTGTATAGGGACTTTCTGCTTAGCTTACTTGCAAACTTCCTTGTTGATAAGGAAGGAGGTTGATTTGGTTTTGTTTGTTTTTTTTAAAATAATTTCCCCCTCCAAGAACATAAGATACACAGCATTTAACATCTTAGAATAATAAGCAGCTGTTCCAACATCCATTTGCTATTAACGGCTTTTGAAAAAGAGGTATTTGAAAGTGCATTTCAGGTCTTTTGGGCTTATTTACATTCAGTGTGAAGTTGGTCCGCTACTAGCAATATTTTCTGGGAGTTTAGGATTGACTGCTTGGCACATGTGTAAAGGGCGGAATTGCTTATGTTTCTGTTCCTTTCTTAGGCACTAATTCTGCACCCATCATTAAAATACCTTAACCTGTTTTGACCATTCTGTATGGTACTCCTATTAACCATAGTCCTAGAGGCATGCGTAGGTTCTTTGGAGAGTAGGTTCTTAATGCTTTTGTCAAGTCTATTATATAAAAAACATGAAGGTGTGCCATAGTTTGCTAATCTTGTTTCTTCTCCATTATACCTTTGTGATGTATGTTGTATGTTGAACTCATGGCTAGGAGCATGGATGAAATTTGAATACTATGTGTGAATGCATTCTTCTGAGTTATTCTTTAGGAAAGTAAGTGTTGCTGTTTATTGTTTCACAGTGTACCTAAACGATAGCAGGTTTTCTGTTGTATTGGAAAAAATTGCTTGCATTGTTTGGGGAGAATAATTTTGTGATATAAGCTTCTGAACTCAGTTCATTTACAAAAAAGGTTCAAAGACTTTTAACCAAACAGTGTTAAAAAAAAAAAGGGGTGGGGGGAGGGGTAAAATGATGGTTGTGCTCTGGAACATATCAAGTATGCATCATAGATTTGTAATGAGATACAATACATAATATTTTGAATGTTTGTGTGTGATATACTGATAATTATCTCAAATGAGAGGGCTAGGAGGAATTGGGAAATAGCAGGGAAGATAATGAATCAAGTCTTATCTGAAGTTAGCAGGCAATATTATGGCTTAATTCAAATTCTACCATACATGCAAAAAAATACAAACCACACATAACAAACAAAAATATTCTGCAAGCAATGATAAAAATAATCAATTATTTACTGGTTTTGTAATGTTAAAATATTTTACCAAGGCAAGTTGCAGTCAAAAGTAATGTGAGTTATTTTGAAAATGGAAATACATAAAGATGCATTTATACAAGTGCAAGACTAAATATTTTACATAACTGTATTTCAATGAGAAGATATACAGTAAGTGCACACTTGATAACACTAAGCAGGCAAAACGTAAAGTTAGTTCCATATACTGTTGTATAGTTCATGCACAAATCTCTCCCAAAGTAAAGGGGCTGTTCCAAATCATTCTTGCTGGGATGAAAAACAGGATGGGTTGCTGGTAAGGGTGTCAGCATGGATTGGGGATCAGTTATAGACATTACTTACTGTAATTTGTGATTGCCGTGGGAGAGGAGTGGCTGTTGGTGTGATAGTAATACTGCTGGTGATTTTATTGGTGGGCTTACTGGGCAGGCCATTAGCTAGTGCTGGAGTTCTGTTGTCTTGCACCGGATTACAGGGGGTGATGGGCTTGGAATTGGTGAGAGCTTGGACGTAAGGACTTCCTAAATGGATGTGGATTTTGTTATCCTCAGTAGTTATTACACTTGATCCCGTACTGTTAGATCTCTGAAACTGCCATGACGACTGCCTGTCTGGGGATACTCTAAAAACAGCATGCTTGGCTCCCATTTCCAAAGGCTCCGAGGAGATTATTTGTTCCTGAGAACTTGAGCCTGGTAAAGCCAAAGGGGACATTGTTCTTTCAGGAGTTAAAGAGCCACATGATTCAGGAGTTTGAGATCTTGCAAAAGTAGCCATAGTAATAGGAGAAATTACTGGCTCTGGGCTCATGTAGCCTTCTGCTGCTTTTGATTTTACAGGTGTTAAGGAGGCGTTCTGAATAATGGTTATTCTTTGCTTGGGAGTGCCACAGTTGGGTATAACTGCTGTGCTTGTGTAGGAGTGAGGACTTTCAGTGGTAGGACTAGTTATTTCAAGTGTTGCTGTGTTCTGTCCATGGTCTGGAGTTACTTTTATGTGAAGAGGTTGGCCAGGTGTATGGCTTAGCACTAGGTCTCCAGTCTGTGCACAGTTTCCATTTTGCTTTGTATGAATCTTTCCATTCTGAGGATGGCTCTCTTTGGACTTCATCCAAGGGATCCATAATTTTTTGTTCACAGCATTTGCAACAGATGAGTTGCTTTTGAAAGACACAGTTTGTTCCTCCTCATTGTTATCTTTGTCCTCATTATCACTGTCTTCATACAGCTGCCCATTAATGACTGTTCGCTCTAAAGGCATGAGGGTTTTGTAATCGGGTGGTTCATTGTCTGCTGGATCTGTCTGGACTTCTTTAGAAAAAACTTGCAAATCAGAAATTCTTCTTCCGTTAAGACCAGGCCTGAAGTTCTTGCTGAAGTGTCTGTACCTCTCCAATTCTTTTGTGAGGCTTTCCATTTCTCTTGCTAACTCCCTATTCTTGTTCTCTTGCTGGAGTAGTTTCTTTTGTAAGACTGTGTGATCACCTCGGAGGTGACAGATTAGGTCTTCTGTTGCCACATATTCATTAATTTTCTCTTTCAGTGCATCTACTTCTCTGGAAAGATGACTTGATTTAGCTTCCTCCTCTTTAAGCTTCTTAAAAAGACGCTGCTCTTGATTGGACTCTGCCTTTTCTGTTAATTTATACCTAGCCACTTCCATTTTCATAGCCTCCAGCTCCTCTGATAGGAGCTTGGCTCTGTCCCGTTCATTGACATATCTTCGTTCTAGAGACTCAAATTCATCTTCAGTTTTCATAAGATCATCTTCTATAGCCTTCATTTCTTTCAGCTTCTGCTTAAGCCTCTCAACTTCTTGAGAAAGTTCTTTGATTTTGTTGTTCTCCTGCTGCAAGGAAGTGCTGGATTTAGTACTCTCCTTAAGTTTACTTTTAAGAAACTCTTTTTCAACAGCTTCCAGTGACTGAAGTCTTTTTCTTAGAATATTCACTTTGGAAACAAGATCACTTCCTTTCTCCTCTTCTGCTTTGAGTTTGTTTTTCAGTTCATCTCTTTCTTTTGTGACACTGGACACTTTTTCCTCTGCATCAGATTTTGATTTCAGTGCCTTTTTACTTTCCTCAATTAGCTTTTCGGTAACAGACATCACTTTATTTTGTTCCACCTGAAGCTGAGAAGTTGCAGCTAGCAGCTTTTCTTCTGTTTGCTTTATTTTTTCACCCATAGTTTTTCTTTCATCCACAAGCATCACTGTTAGACTCTTCAGCTTTGTTAAATCTTCTTTAAGTGTAAACTCAGTTTTTTCTAACTTACTTTCAATTGCTTCAAGCTCACCAATTCTAGCTTTTAAGCCGTCCAACTCATGGGACAACTGCTTTGTTAACATTTTTTCTCTTTCTAGGTTGCATTTCAGGGAGTAGCATTCCTGTTTGCTCTTGCCAAAAGCATCTTCTAATTTCTCCAACTCCATAATTCTTTTGTTGAGTTTGTCAACTTCCCCTTTAAGGTTCTTGCTCTGTGATGCTTCTTTTTCTAACTTTCTGTTAAGTTCTCTGCACTGATCTTCCATTTTTATGAGCTCTTCATCTTTTCCTTCCATCTCCAGTAGTCGTTTCCGTAGTTCTTCTACTTCAGTCATAAGTGTGGAGTTCCCACATTCTCCCTTATTTATTTTATCCCTTAAGTCTTGCAGTTCCTCTTCTGCTTTTCGTAAAGATTTATTGGTCTCTTCCAGCTCATCGATTTGTCGGCTGAGAGCAGTTAATTTTAACCGGAGCTGACGATTATGACTGTCTTCATTGGTTAGTTTGGCCATCATTGCTTCTTGGTCTTGAGAAATCTTACTGCTTTGGGCTTGAAGTTCAGCCTCCAGCCTGCTGGCTCTCTGTTCCTCTTCTTGAACTTTTCCTTCAGCAAAAGCCAGCTTCTCATGTGCTTGCTCTGCAGAGGTGGTTAATTCTTGAATTTTTTGACTTTGTTGATTCAACTGCTCAGTGAGTCTTTGCTGTTCATCCACCACCATTAAAGCAAAGGATTTCAATTTAGTCAATTCTTCTTTCAGTTTAGCTATTTTCTTGTTGCTTTCCTTCTCTTTTTTTGCTTGGTATGCTGTTTCTTGTTCAAGAAGCTTTTTCAGTCTGTGGGAGAAAATAATATTGTATTTTGTAGCCATTTTAATGGGCATTTAAAAACACACCTGAAATAGGACATCTCTGCCACTTGTAACTACAAGCAGACCTCTCCTTGTAGTGTCATGGGGCCCACAGGCCTTACTTTCTGCTCAGAAGTTCTTTTGCAATGGACATTTCACTATGATCATTTAGACTTAATAACTTATTTAATTATGTATCTTTGATTACATTTTCAGCATTTGACAGGTATCAGTGCAAAACAACTTTCTGCTATTCTGCACTGGAACAACACTAATGTTGGCTGTTGGCTGGGGGTAGCTACGTGCATGCAGGTTTTCTTTTAAGAAATGTGATTATCATAGGGGTTGAGAAATTAAATCAGTGCAGCCCTCAAGGGCAGGTATAATTTACAGCATCATAAAGCTCCTAATACCTTTAAGTTGCTTATAAACATCCTGATGTTTTGTGATTAAACCTTATGGATGGTAAAGTACCTGAAGGAAATGTAGGCACACTAGGCAGTTAGTCAGGCTGCCTAATGTCATTTTCTCAGCAGCGTATCAGAGCAAAACTAACCATTGTAGGTAAGCCAGTCCTCAGTGAGAATGCAGGCCTTATGACCGTGTATCATACACAGCCAAAAAAATGCAGTCAGCAGATAAAAAGGTATTATTCAGTTTGTGCCTTTAAATTTCAGAAAGCCCAAATGTCTTGCTGTCTGCTAGGCTTGCATTTGGTCTTATATCCAAAACTTGCAGATATACCTAAGCGCAACCCTGCTCTTACATGATTTTTGAAGGTTTTCATAATGGTTTTCCAAAATTAGTTTTACAAGTTTATGTTAGTATTCAGTCTTTACTGAGATGCAACATACTTAATTTGTTAGACTTGGGACAAGGTTGTTCATTTGTTTATGTAAGATCCTAAGAAACCTCCAAATACCTCAAATAATTAGATTCTTTTGTAGACTTTTCTCTGTCAGGGAGTTGTTTGTGGAGTTGATCTGAGGTATAATTGGTTTGGCCAGCACATTTTCCTTCTTTTGATTAGCTTTTTCCCACAGCCAACCTACAACTATATTCTCATACTAAAGAAAAGTCTGAAAAGCCTAGATTGAAGTAATAAAGTATTAGAATTTCTATGTTTCACTGTCCATGTGTATGCTAGGTATGCAGTTGTGTAGATTATGCGAGGCAAATGAATTGCGTCTCAGAACTGTACTTGCATGAAATGACTGCTTCAGCGCTTGTTAGCTCCTCGCTTCTTTTATTCCCCTCCCTATCCCCCTCTGAAATATGATGACGACTCTGTAGAAGTTGCTGCCGAAACATAAGATTCCTGTTCCACGTTTATCTCTGGTCGCTATCGTGATGCCCTTGACCATGTGGTTAGTCTTTATAGCTTCCCACTGACAAGTTCCTGTTGCAGCCATCCTTTTAGATCAGGAAGAGCTTAGATAACAGCCTCCTTTGCACAGCTCTTTATTAGCTGTTGACGGACCGGAGGCATATATTTCTGGGCATTTAATAGGCTGCCTCAGCAACATCCCCTTTGGCAGCACTGTAGTTTTCCTGCACAGAGAAAGGAAGTCCTTGGCGTTCTACAACTGTCCATCAGATTTGTCTGATTTAATGGTGAAATTGTATAGAAGTCTATGACTATGAATTTTCTTACACCTTCGCCATCCCCACTGTTTTTATTCTAGTGCAAAAGTTGCACTATATTGAATGTAATGAAATGCTTTATATTAAGAATTGACGGAATGGGAAGTAGCAATGAACACAGTTGATATCAAAGACTTAAAGCAGCCCCAAATTCTTTACAACAGTCAATTAACATAATGGGGAAAACAGACATGAAAAGGTATAAATGGAGAGGGAGAGGTTTGTGAAACGAGCTTGAAGGAATGCTGCTTCTTGACAGAACAAATATATGGGGAGAAGACTGTGCCATCATCAACGGCAGCTTTTTACGGTGTTGTTGGTTTATAAACTTTTGTCTGCTTTTCAGTGCTACTTTCTGAGTTCTTTTTAGTCTAAAAATCTCTCTTCCCTCCCCACCCTTGTCTCTAAATGCCTTAGTAGTGAAGTTAAATCGATGATTTACCGTTGCCATAGATATAAAACCATAACAGAAGCATAACTAACAATTTCATTTGGAATTAACTCAGTTTTTGTGTGTGCATGAAGTTAGGACATCTCATACTAATACTGTTAGAATAGACTTGGACTTATTAGCACTTGATTTATTTTAGCTTGCTTCACTATAATTTATTTTTGAAAGGCAAATTTAGCTGAGATGACTAATACATAAATTAATTGGTGTTTTACCCAACATTCCATATTAACTAGTTGATATCTCTCTGGCCAAATGAAACTGCAATGCTCCAGTGACTGATGCCCTTGAATTGCTTTAAAAAGAAAATTCTTAGACCAAATAGTAACCAATAGCTGTAATTTTCATAGGGATGCTAATTTTTAATGAAGCAAACAACTGATTTTATTATTTATGCACCATTATCTTTACAGATGTTTGAGTGAGTAATCCCAGCAGTCCTTCCAGTTCTTTTATAACTTTATTTCTCAAACTATCTGAAATACTTAAGATTTGCTTCAGCAAAGCACTTGAGGTTCCAGCCCAAACTGAGTGCTTGAGTGAGATGATCAGAGGTTGGGTTAGACTAAGTCTGTGTTGCAGGGGTTATTTCAATGAAAGTGCCTAAATTATTGGTATGTGAACTGGATCATTGTATAAACTGAGAAGGATTTTAAGGAGATTCTGTTTCTTTGGTCATGCCAAAAGGCTTTTAGGGTATTTAAAAGTGTTTCCTTCATTCAAAAGATAAAATGCAGTTTTGAGATTCAAATAGAAATGCAAGCAAGCATTTCTAACCCCTGAGTTCTATTTTCTGGAAAAAATACTTCTATAAAATCACTTAGCTGAAGTTCAGTTACAGAGCATAGAGCAGAAGCTGTGAGTTAAAGGTTTTTAACATGTTTCTAAAAAGAAAAAAAGGGATGTATTAAGCACGGTATGTGTATTTTTTTGATACTGTGTAGTTAAGTAAGTTTTTTGCACTTGTTTTTGACAACTGTATGCTTATTCATGTATTCCTATACAGAAAATGCTCTCAACAGTGTTGAATAGATAATGATTTCTTGTACAGAGTTGAGATTGATATTGTAAGAAGTCAACTGGGAGTCCATTAATATTTGCTGAAGAATTTTTCCTTGGCAGCTGAATTCCCATTTCATGGCTCAGTAGGTCACAGCAACTTTGTCTGCACGCATGCACTTAAGAATGGAAGAGGACCCTAAAATGTTTGGGGGTTTTGTGTTTGGTTGGGGTTTTTTTGTTTCTGTTTGGTTTGGTTTTTGTTTGTTTGTTTTTGTGGCTTTTTGGGTTTTTTTTAATTCATTGCTTGGTTTTGGTCAGCTCTTATGGGGAACCTGACTTCTGCAGGTCAGGGCTTGATTATGTATATCATTTGAACTAAGGCAAATCACATATTTAATTGAAGGACTGCTGTAACTGATATAGCACTTTGTGGTATTTTGCATACTTTTGTGACAGAATACTTTGTGTTAACTTCATCCAAAACACACTCTTCCTGGAGAAGGGTATCAGGGTATTTGAGAGAACAATTTTACCAAAAATATGCAAAGGTCAAAAGAGGTTGGCTTAAAAAAATAATAATTTAAAAAAGAACAGACACTCCCCTATCCAATAAAATACTTTTATCATTTTCTTTTCCAGTTGAATTTCATGATCATGTAATTTCATATCAGGCAAAGGCAGGTATACCATTTAGGCAAACCTTCCATAGATAATTCCAAGCAGTTGACTTCATAGAACTACAAGAACCCTTTCTGAATCCAGGCCAGCAAAAACAAGCATTGGAAATTGGTTTCATGAACATGAATGTTAGGTAGTTAAACAAAGTCAGGGCAGTGTCTTTCTACTTTTTCTTCAGAGCTTCTGTTATGAATGACCGCTTTATTGTGGGTTACTATCGAACTTGTTTGCAATACCAGTTGTCTGCTTTTTTATTTCCTTAAAGAAATTGTATTTGTCAGCTCTCCTCTGTTCATTGTAATTGCTTTCCTCAATATGCATGCTATAGCTTCTTGGTGTTAGTACCATGCATTCAATTGTTCTGCCTTGTTTTCCAGTTGTTTTTTTTGTTTTGTTTTTTGTTTTTCAAGTGTGTATAACTTTGGCTATGCTACATCATATTTAGCAATGTAAAGACTATATGTTCTCTACAAGAGGTGGGGACTCCCAAAACAGATCATTGTCTTCTTGGGGTTATGTGATACAATTTTGACTTCAAGTGGGGTTTTCCGTTGTTACAGGGGGACCTCTATTACATTGATGTTTAATTTATGTTTTTGCAGGATTCTAAGGGGGATTCTTTTCCTTTGAGTTTCAGGGAAACTAAAGAAAGCATGAGAGACTGAGGTTGCAAGACCCTTATTTTTTAATTTTTTTGAGTTTCTTCTAGAATGAATCATTATTCTTAGAATTATTATTCTAAGAACAAAAATGGTGATTTTTTTTTTTACTTTAAGCAATCTTGCAATGATAGCTTTAGAAAAGGCTGTGTTCTTTAAGGATGCGAGTGAAAAAGGTGTTGATTTGTAAAGCTGTACTTCTATCATGCCTTCCACAGAAGTATTGAGGGGATTTTAATAAAAACCAAGATATTGATAAGGTATATATCAGATCACTCTGCAGAAATGACTGAAATTTTGAATGTCAGTGACTTTTTTTTTTGTAAATCATAAAGATACGTGTCTTTTAATCTAGCTTGTGCTCTTCACACCTCCCCAGGTAAAAGACATATCTTACTGGAGGTTCTACAGGTTATAACATGAGAGAGACTTGCTTCTAAAGTTTTTGGACATGTGCTTGAATTTCCCTCTCTACAATGCAACTAAGAACCCTGAGCTGAAAGCTTTCAAATGTAGATGAAGTCATGCCTCTTCCGCTGAGGCGTTTTTCCCAGTTAGCAATAAGCCATGGTCTGGCTGTTAATAAGAGAAGCAGCATGCTTCATCATTTCTGGTAAATCTTGCAAGTTGTTGTAATTTTTGACACCAGTGCAGTTAAGTATGTACTTTTGGAAGAAAGTGAGTCAGTCTGTGCCTTCTACAGCTTCTGGCAACAAAATCTGGATTTGTTAAAAGTCTTTCTGGTCTTGGGGTGGCTATATGTTTTGGTTTTGGTTTTTTTTTCTTTGCCTACAATTTTACTTACAGATGTGTAGTTTTTATGAAGACATAGTTATAACTACTTTTATGGCTCTCTCTATTATCTTTATTGATGCTTCTTTTTTCCCCCGTCATAAAGAAAGTCAAAAGCCTTTGAAATTACAGAGGCAACAACATACCATAGCCGTTGTGTAATCTGTTGGCTTTATCTGAATCAGTCAGCACTTCCCAACAGAATGCAAACACTTATTTTAAAATTTGTTTTTGGTGTATTTTTTACATATGTATATTTTAAATCATTAGTTTATACTAGGATGCAAACCTCCACAAAGGGTGTCTCAACTGCAAGAGACTGTGTATAAGGCAAATTTCCCCAATAAGGAAATTTGTTTTATAAAATGAGGACTTTTAATGAGGAGGGTGTGAGTTCTGCTTATTACTCCACAAACTACCACAGAGTAATCATTGTTTTATCTGATGCTTAATATGCTGACTTGCTTAACAAGTCGTAATAAAAGTCATATATGATGAATGGTGTTGCCAGTTCTGGGTTAACTTGGGCAAAATTTCAAATGGATAACCAGATGTATTTAGCTGTGATGCTGAGTAAACATATGCAGATAATATATTCTTTTAAAAATTAATCTGGAACAGTAACATTGTGACCATGGTTTCACAACTACTAAGCTGCTAAAATTCTTCCTGGTGATATAGGGATATCGGCGCTCATAAATGTTATGAAATCCTGTGTAAATTTGGTGATAGTAAATGGCATGAGACATTTTTAACAAATTTATGTTGCTTAATTTAAGACTGGATTAACATTCACTTCTAGTTGGAGTCATTTTAATTCAGCACTAAAATTCAGTTTTGTTTTATCATGAAACCTCAGTTTAAGAAAGTAATTTTCTATCTTGAATTATATTCCATCCATATCTAGATGTTCTTGGAAATCACCAAGCAAAACATCAGTCTTATGTAAAAAGTGTCAATGCTTTCTGTGGCAGTAACTGTTCCAATATTCATGGTGATAGTTATTAATTCTGTCTGTTCATTTCTAATCTTGTAATGGTAGCCATCCTCAGCATCTGCAATTATGATAGGAACATGCAGGACTTTTAGGTGGGAGTGAGGAAGCTGATACCTTATTGAAATGTTGGCAGGTGTTTTTTTGGTTTTTTGTTTTATTTTTTATTGACTGAATATCCTGAAGAACAATTATAAATGAGTGCTGACCTGACAGGACCACAATATTAATAAGCTTTACTTGAAGTTAGCTTTAAAAACTCTGTGTCCCAGAGTTCAGCTACTAGAAAACATGGCACAATGAATTGGGAGTAGGACTCTGATGTGTCACCATTTTTGAGATGCACTCCTCTTTCTTCTTTCCCCTTTCTAGATTTAACAGCTATTTCAGTTGTTCTTTGAAGTCAGTATCTATTACTGTTGGCATTTCAATGGTGTATAATTGTGCATGTAGCATGACTGTTAATCCTCTTCTGTTCTGAATCTACACGTATCAGTAACTTAACTGGTTCATGGGAATATTACGTGAGTTTTGTTGGTTAGTAGTTTGGGATTTTTTCATGTTGCTGTGGTGTGTATTCATTCCCCCTCTCTCTTTCTCTCTGCCTCTCACCCCCTCTCTCCACACTGCCTGTAAAGTCGGAAATAAAGCAAGTAATTTCAGATGCAATACCAGAATTTGGAACTCTTCAAATTTACGTCAGCCAGGAAATTATAGTTTTGCAGATGGAAAGCTTTCAGAAGGAAATGGAAGGATGAACCACAAGAGATGTGGTATAGGGGTCAAAGCAACAAGGCTGAGGCAGAACGTCTCAGTTACTAATCCAGGTCCTGCTTTTGTCTTTTCTTCATCTTTAACAAGGAAAATTTTGTGCCTGAACTTCAGATTTATTAAAATGGAAAAGCAGTGTTGACTTACTGTAAGAGATTATTTTGAGAATTAGTATTAACCCAAAGAGGTTTTAATAATATGGCAACTGTGCAAAATAAACCAAGACTACTACTTTTTAAAACTTGTGATTTTTAAATTATAGTCTCAGTGAAATGATTGCATTTGATGATTTGATATTTAATATTGCATGATAAAATAAATTGATTGGAGAGATCCTGTGTCTGTATGAACCAGAGTTTTGTTTTAAATGTACACTCTAAGCATTACTGCTAGAACATTATTGCTTGACCACAGTTATTGAGCTGTTTTTAAAATCACCAGTGTTATAAACCACTCAGAACTACAGAGATAAACAGGACAGTGTTTTTTCCACTGTTTTGTTGTTGTTATTTTTCTTCCATGGGCAGGTGGATGTGTTTGCATTATCTGTTCTGAGTGTCACTACCAGCAACTGTTACCATTGCAGCCCAGTCCTAGGATTTAGCAAGTGAAAAATTATAGCAGGAGTTAATTGAGCTCCAGAAAGCCGTCTTTTAGAGCCTTGCCTGCCTTCCCCTCCATTCTCCATGGGAAGATTAAGCACAAACAAGGGAGTGCAGCTTGCCCAGATTCTGGAATTTTCTGGTTAGGCTGCTACTAGCACTGATTACCCCAGCCATGTGTGTTTCGTTTGTATGAGGCAAATACTACTCAGTTATCACTGCCATGATGTGTTTACTGTTGATGGAAGTGTACTAGTTGGAGCTGTTGAGTTTTTGTCTTGGCTATTTAATCTGTATCCTTCAAGTGACTGAGGAGTTTGCAAAAGTTCTGATTCTCTGAATGAGTCAGTTGCCTCAGCTCTGTGTAAGTTTGTAGCCTTTAAGTCATCTTTGTACACTTTTCAGTTTAATGATCATACTTGTTTTAGATTAAGAGAACAATCTGAGTTTTTTTTTCTTTAAACACTTTAATAAATAAATCCTGTCTATAATTTGATTGTGGGATTTTTTTCTTCTGTATATAACATCACAGTGTGTAGGTTCAAGGTGGACCTTTGTCTTATGGATGCTTTTTCTCAGGGGCAGTTGGGAAAATAGATGTTTTTCTGGTGTCTGATTCACCTGGAGCAGTGCTAGTGCTGCTGTCATGAGCAGAACTGGGCATAATTGTGCAAGGATCCAATTCATACAAACTTTTTTTAACTTCAATTAGTTAATATTTTTGGTATGACAGAAAATGGCACTCACCCAACAATAACACATCATGTTACTCAGAGGAGACTGGTTAGTCGTAAATGTCATTTTCCCATAACATTTACAGGAACTGGATGTTCTCTAAAACAATTTTAACACACTTTTTATATAGAAATAAATGTCTGGGGCCACATTTTCATCCATGGGCAGAATAGGCACTGTGCCTATCTCTTATGCTAACCATGGCCTTATTTGTATATTATAAGTCATCAGCAGTGGCAAAATTTAGAACTTTCCATACTGCCACACGTACTTCCTCTGTTGAACTGAAGGCATCCTAAGACAAAAGTAAGCCCTTTTTCTGCTGTGCTCGCTTCTTGAAGTAGTTCTGTGTAAGTGTATAATAAATTGAGCATTTGAAGGCTGAGCTTGGGTGGCATTCAATTTTTTTTTATTATTTTTTTTATTCAGAAAACATGAAACTGAATTGTTACTGCAAATGTAGCTTGAGATATTGAAATTTTCCTTGGTACAAGATTGCATGAAGCAGTATAGTTGAGGATTTCCAAATAGGCAAAAGACTTTAATCAAGTTTGCTGATACAGTTGCAACTTTTTCTGGTAGCCAAGACTGGAAGTAATAAGAGCAGTAACATCATTAACATCAAATAGATACTTCACTTTGAAGCTAAATATGCGTCTTTTTCCCCGTCGACCTGATAATGTGAGGGTGTCCATTTTCTCTAAGACAGATTTGGCCAGAACTTCATCTTGGAGGACACAGGTGAACTGGAAGTTGTAGCAATGCATTGTAGTATTGTTAACTAGCTAAAGATGGCTTTGAAGCTACAAGTGGTGGAGAATGCTGCTAATTTCCTGTTTTTCATCTTCAGAAATTGGATTAAAACCATTTCTGATGGATTACAAATTGCTTGTGGGTACTGTTCTAGATATTGAAGCTCTGTAGTTCTGGGGACTTTACTACCTGGGAGATAAATCACTTTCTTGCTATCTCTCCTAATCCTGCTAAACATCTTGCTTATGTCTCCTGTGTCTGAATGTGTTGGGACTTGAAATGTGGGATGTTTAGAAGTTGCATTTTCTCTTGTCTCAGTAAGACCTCGGGCCACATTGGCCTGGGAGCATTTGGTGAATCATTTAAAGGTGAAAAGTCAATGGATGTTTGTTTCAAGTGTGTTAATCCTTAGCATAGGTGCTCTTGATCAAGTTTACATTGTTTCTGCAAATTGATCCTCTTCAAAGAGGACACTGATTTAGACTGCAGGGTAGGAAGCTACAGTACAGAGCTAAGGGTGATAGTCTGTGATAGTCTGAGAATCTTTATAGTGGTTAGAGGTCTAATCGAGGTTTACTTCATAGTTTTAGTTCACATGTTTAAATAACAATTTAAATAGATTATAATTTAAGTAGCCTCTTCACCTGTATGTAACTGAAGAACATCTTTCTGTTGATTATGATGTGTTGAAATAAGATTTTCCATTCTTCTGCAACTTTGGTAGTTCACTGTGTTAAACACCAAATACTCTTTTAAGCATAAAAGAAATTTGGATCCTTTAGTCATATGTTCACTCAAAGTGCTAATAACAGTTGGTATCTAGAATGAGCTTTTCTTTTTTTTTTTGTGTAGCTACTTGCATGTGTAAGTTAGTATGTTCAGTATAGTATGTTCATATGTTAGTATGTTCAGCAGCGGGAATAACTGGTGCATGTTCTGGAAAATAAAGTTTCTCTATTTCTTAGATAAAAAAGACTAAATTGTTAGGATGAAAAAGTGGATATAACTATTCTAGCTATTCTATGACCAATGGTTTCTTTAAACTCTTTTAAAACTAGTCTGAACAGTCTTCCTAAAGCCAAGAGAGATACTTACTGTTTCCATCTTTGGTTATTTTCCAGTTTTCTTCTCTGCCTTTCAAAAAACTGTAATTTCTATGACAGTTTTTTTAGGAATTTTTTTTTTTTTTTAGGACAGAGGTCACATGCATGTATGCTTCCCTTGCCTCTTCGTAAGAAAACCTTTAGACTCCAAGTGTTGCCTCTTCTTCAAACAACTGTTAATTCAGTTCTCTGAATTCTCTGCCTCATTATTGTACCCCAAATTGATTTATAACTCTATATCGTTATGTGGCTGAAGGACATTTGGCTACATGCCCTATTTGATCTCTCTCCTTGCCTCTTGGCTGATGGTCTGTGATGTTTAGCTTATATTTTCCTATTTTCAGATGTCAGTATGAAAATGAAGGAACTGTAGCATGCTTTCATGTACAATATGTTTCTGATGTAATACATTTTAGCTTTTATCACTAATTTATAACATGGTTTCAAATGTTGAAAATGAAAAGACACAATTATCTCTAGACAGAACTTACTAGTTGTTTGGTTAAATGTATTAGCATAGATAAATGAGAGGGTCATTTACAGGTTATAAAATGTTACCTTGTCAAAATCTGATTCCTCCACCCAGTTATTCCTGATTGAAATAGGACAATTTTGCTGTTCACAAAGATGACAGTAATCATCTAGAGTTTTAAGCAGAGGATGGCAACAAAGCAAGGGCAAGCAGACACTTTCCAAAGTGGCTGCTGCTTCACATACCATATTACATTTTCTTCCCTTCTCCTTTATAGGGTTTAGCAAAATACGTAAGCTTGAAGATTTTTGTCAGCTGTTGTCTGCTGCTTTGCTGAAAGGGAGCTAATGTGTGCACCTCCTAGCTCAAGCCTAAACGGTCTCCACTGGTTGATGTTGTTCCCGCACCACTCTCATGATCAGTTTATTTTATCTATCTTGAATTGCCCTATATTGAGGCTGTACTTGCTGACTCTCCTTCAGAGGCTTTTTATCCCCCTGCTTTGCTTACGCATATGCAAGCAAATGCACGTACCCATTTATATATTAGATATGTTTTTAGTAACGTGTATTTTAGGAGAAGTTTTAAGCTTGCCAAGGTTCATTGTGGCCTTTTCATTGGAGCCAATTAAGCATTTAATTTGGGAATGACATGGGTTGCTAGTGAAAAGACTTTCCTTTACATGAAAGAGTATATGGTACTATTTTGCAGGTTAAGAAAATGTTTCAGCTTTGAACATTAATAAATAGCATTTTTTTTCCACCTTTCTACATCCAAGTTAGTATGTTCAGCATTGGATTTCAGATATTTAGTTCAGGGGTTGGCTGCCCCAAACGCGGAGCTGTTGTACCCCCAGGTTCAAGTGACCAAAATAAAATAAAAATTAGGCTCATATAATTAATTTTCCTCTTTTCTAGGCAGGGATCTGAAACGGAATGGCTCTGGAGGAGCATTTTGAAGTTGAAAACAAAAACAACTGCAGCATTTATTAGGCTGCTTCTGAGAAATGTCTGTGTAGCTGTGTAGAATAGAATCACATTTGGGAATGTGGTGGGTGACATTATTTTTGGGCAAGCCAATGTTAATGATGATGAACTTTCCTAATTTTGTTAATAATTTGACTTAATGACTGAAAGTTATGATTGAATCCGTAAAAAGTTGTCGCAATTCAGTCAGCTCATACTTTTTAAAAGATGGTTTTGTCCATATGCTGAAATCCAATATGTAATTAAAATGAGTTTTATGAGTGCATTACTTTCCATTTTTAAACATCCAGTCCTGTGTGTTTTTTATCACGGTAGTAACAATGTGCTGCTTCATTTCAGTTTTTAAAATTTTTCCTCTTATGCTCCCATTGCAGTAGTTCCTATGCAAACACTAGATAAGCTTTGTGTCTCCAATAAAAAAGGATAAAGTTTTAAATCCACTCTCTGCAATGAATTTGAAAGAAATTACTTTGAACGTTAGATTTAAGGGAGATCTTCAAGAACTCTAACTTATTTCTTTTAAGTGCAATTCTGTTCCTTCCCAGGCTTTTGGAAACCTTTAAAGGACAATGAAATCTGGTTGATGCATTGTTTCACATCCCTGAAATGTATGCAAGATTAATGTTTTTCTTGTCAGAACTATTTCATTTTTTCCATCCACATTTTCAGTGATGTACACTGGAGCCTTGAGTACTCTACTTGAAGTACATCTGTAAAGGTTGTAAAGCCTGAGCACCAGTAGTTAAGTGGTTGTGTGTTCTGGTTGCTCAGCTTTTCTAAGCATGAAGCGTGAAACAAAATGGCTCACATTCTGCTTATTTACCTCAGCAGCCACTCTCTGGTGGTCATCCATAGGTCCCCTGCCCAGCTCAAGGTTGAAGTCAAGCCATTGTGTTAAATCATTGTGATACGTACGATGAGATGTAGCAGAAAGGGTGACTTCTGCAACAGGCAGGAAGTATGTGCATTTATCAACTTGGATGGCCAAGGTTATAGGACTTTGAGTTCTGTTGAAATGTTGTCTAGCAAGGTTGGTTTGAACTTTCAACCCCCAGCTTTCCATTTTATTATTAAAGAGGGTTATATGGTAATGTTTGCTCAGCTAACATTCATTTATTCCATGAACATTCACCTCTTCACTGTCACCTCAGCTCTCTTGTTCTAGTGAGGAGGCAGTGATTTGTGAGGTGGTGTTTTTGTACTGTTTTTAACTGGAGGCTACAGGCTGCCACAGAAAATCTTCAAATATATTTTCCATGAATTTGTGAACACTCGAGGAAAGTGAGCTGTGAATGCCTGAGTGTGCTCCATTGGTCCCATCAGTGTGAGCGCTGTGACTGACCTTCCAGAAACAACATGGTGCCCTGGACATGCAATCAAAGTGATTTTTGTCTTGCTGACAGAAAACACAGCAAACCTCAAGATCAGCATAACATACTGAGAGGTGTTAAGACTCAAAATGTCCATTACTTCACTTAAGTCACAAGACTGGCCACTATATTTAGAATTTTTCAGCAATGCCCCTTACCCTCTTGGAGCTGAGTAATGCAGTTTAGTGAATGGCTGAACTAACCAAACTTTCAGTCACTTCAAAAAAACTCAACATAAACCTCAAAGATGCCATAGCAGAATCTATTCAATGTGAGAAAAACAAACCTAGGCAATTAACCATAATTTATTTTTATTGGGAAGGCATAGTTTCTAAGCTCAAATCAACTTGATGACAGGCTTAAGTATTAAGGAGAACTATTAATGAGTCAGAACTAAAATGTTATAGGATGTTTTTTAAAGGTACATCTTCCTACATTGTAAACTCCTTAGGATTCTCTCACTTAGATATTTTAATTGCTTCTCTGACTTAGATATTTTAATTGCTTCTTTAATGAACACTATTTGGGTACTACCACACCCAGGATTTGAGAGAAGCTGTTTGCAGGAGAGGTCCAGAGGATCAGTGGCAGCTCACTTGTCTGTGCCAAACTACACCTGGTGAAGAATTTTTTCTGAAGAAAGGTTCCAGCCTTTTAAGAACTGCCACAGAGGGGAAACTCTCTGGGAGTAAAACCAGGCTGGTTTTTATCCCATGACAATAGCAAATGTGATAATTCATCACAATATTAGGTAAATAATATGAAAGTGCTGTTACTCAGCAAAATCAAGCAATAACTTGGTATTAGTAGTACTGATGGGGAAGATAAAATATGTGTAAGTTATATCCCTTGGTCTTCTGGGTCAAATCTCTAAAAATTCTACTGTCAGCAGTTATGCTGTGTTTGTCAGTGGTACGAATGGAAGTGACGGCAAAGGAACAAAGGGTCAATGCATTTTAGTAGGAAGTTGACTTTCATTTCTGGAGGATATACTTATTTTTAAAATGCTTTCTCTTTACTTTGGGTGTTGTAAAAGGTTACTATAAAAAGAAACATAAGGGAAGAATTACAATTGTTGAAGACTGAATTATGTGATAATTCTTTGCTGTCTCCTTTTATTAAGTGATGCAAGCTAACATTTTAGTTGCTTGAAATTAAATAGTCTCAATACATACTAAGAAATCTGACAAAGCAAAGGAGTGTAATGCTGAGGGTGAGGGGTAAACAACAGTGAGACATTTTCATCATTATACCTCAGTGTAATTATTTTGGACTTTTACCAGTATAAATGAGAGCAAAATTGGTCCTGTATGTATTATGTAAAGAATGTTTTCCCTTTCGATCTAAGGAAGACAGGCTGTGGGAAATAAAGTTCTTCTGGCTTCTGATAGATGCTATGATTCGTATTCGGCTAGCAGCATTCACAGTCCAGATGGTACTTTGGGTATTGCTAAAGCAGCAACTAATGATAAATGTTACCCTCCTCTGCTGGATTTGGAGGAGCTGAAATAGTCTCTTACCTGTGGGTATGCTTTTTTCTTTTTCTAATTACTGCCTTTATCAACTATATATGTTTATTCTATGTGTAGCATTTCTATGAATATTTCTTCTTCATTATATTGTAGTCCTTTGACTACAGCTTACCCTTTCTACTCAGACACATTTTTTGAGGTCTTTTAATTAAGTTTGGTTCATAACATATCTTTTCATAACACAGCTAACGTTTCCACTTTATAACTTGACAATGTATTTATTATTAAATCCACTGGATATAAGATACGTAGGGAAACCATCATTTATCAAGAAGAAATCTAAAAATGTTAGGACATGGATTTCAAGTCTGCAGATATGACAGAATATCAAGCAGAAGACATTGTAAGGGGCTTAGGATACTGATCTGGGGTATTGGTTTTCTACCATAAACTTAAATTTGTTCTGGTTGCTAGGAATCTTTTCATTCTATTTATACTATATAGTGCCCTCTTCCGTGATTCTATAGTCAGGCAGACTCAAAGCATCAACAGGGGTGTAAACTTTGCTCTTTACAAGAAAGATTACCTTGGAGACCTGAATGTTACCTTCACCTAAATGCCAAGGTTAATAATACACAAGTACCTGAATTATCTTTGAAATGAACTGTCTTTCTGTATATTTACAGTTTTAGAAGCATGTGGAAAATAACTACTTAATATTTTCTCGTTGTTTAAAGCAAAAAAAACCTCACAAAAATGCTCACGTGATATTTTGACTCAGTCTCTAATTCCGTGTATGCCTGATAATACAGCAATGCATATGATTGTATCAGCTTTGATTTTTCTCAAATATATACATGAACAATGATTTTGCAGGATTTAAAACATGAAATGCAGGGAAAAAAACCCTTTCTGCTGTCCTAACATTTAATGCTGGTTTAATTTTGTATTAAGGAAAACGAAAACATACAACAAAAACATGTTTTACTTTTTAAAAGAGTTTGAGTTTAAAGGTCTTAAGAAGCCTAACTTTTCTAACATTTTAAATTACACATAGGACTCTGGAGAGCAATGCTTAGTAGTCTGAATTTGCAAGTACGACAGTACAATCAACTTGCATTTTTTTCCTGTAAACAGGGATTTGACATTGTTTGGCCCTTAATCAAGAGAGAGGACAGTGTAGGTTTTTTTTATGCTATGCACTTGTGAATTATAAACACATTAAGGTGTAATCTTTCAAGGTGCTCAGTGCCTCATCAGAATTGTTTTCTGTTCTCTGTTTTTTGGAGTTATGAATTGCAACGCTGTTCAGCATCTTGCAAAATAAACCTCAGAGACCAGTGGGTTTTCTGAATTTGAAGGCATCATCATTTGTTTGATGACCAGGATTTAAAGTTTTTTCATCAAAATCTGACAGTTCTGTCCTCTTGCAATTTGACACTTGCACGCAAGACACAGAAGAGGGAAGCAGTGTGTAGCAGTTGAAAAGTTTGTTAGTATAATTAAACTAGTTACAGTTGTTTCTTTCAGACATAGCATAATCTTATCACAAAGTAGTATTTGTGACGATTTATACATCCCTCTGTAAACTACAGTAAAAGTCGTTCAAAAGTATAGTAAATGCTTAGAGACGTATGTGCATACATGTCTACTAATATATAGCATATGCATATAAATGCAGCATAAAGAGAGGCAGTAGCTCTACCTAATATATTACAATACAGTTGGACTCTTTCCACGGCTTTAAATGCAGTCATGATTTTATCCGACCATTTGGAAAGTGTGTGTAATTCATAACTACCTCCTCCTTTAGCATTAAATTAATTCCTCATCTGTTGGCTCTGTCGGAATTGTTTAAAATGTAGTTTTTAACGCTTGAAACAGTCATCCCGCTTCCAAGTAACCGGACATCTTCTAGATCTCCTGGTGCTGTTTTAGGGGAATTCATTGTTTTAAAAAGTATCTCACTAGGAAGAAAAGCAAGAAGTGCCAGTGCGTGCCAGAAGAAGTTTGCTTCCCACCCTCTCCCTTACCTTGCGCTCCTGGACTATAGAAATCCTGGGTCAGCTATTGCTCCATGGTGTGAGGCGTTCAGCTGTAGCATCAGAGATGTGAGCATTCCAGCAGTCCCACTAAACAATGAGAGATAGGCTCTTTGCATGCCCCAAGCCTATGGAGCATTACGTCATTGCCTTGCCATATAAGGCACTCTGTGTTGTGCAGACTCGTCGTGTCTGACTGGTGTACTTTAGTGATAGCCAGAACTTAGAAAGCTTATTAATGTGTTCTGGCTCCAGCTGACGCTCAGGACTGTGTGAAATATTTCGGGTGTCGACTAGTTCATGGCCAAGAAGAATGTGCGGAAGGTTTGGGTTAGGGCAGTTCCTTTCTATTATTGATAATAAAGTCCTTAGAAGTTGTTAGCCGGTGAGTTACAATGTTTTCCACTTAGTCTCGCAGCCCAGAATTCGAGAAGGGAAAAATTAAATTCAAGGTCATCTTCTTTAATTAGCTGTTCTAAGGAAGCTTTTTCTTCTTACTTACTTTTTTTTTGGTTTAATATGACAAAAAACGTGAATTTAGCTGAACTCCTCAGAGGGTGATATGAACTTCAAGCCTTCCTTTTTTTTTTTCTTTCTGTAAAGAGTCGGGGTCCTCAGAGGATAGTATTTTATTTCCTGATGATGTAACTACAAAACAATTCTCTAAGTGATGATGGGAAGGCCAGATGAAATCTGATTTTATTTTTTTTCTTCAATGTTTTTCCTACAGAACCCTTTCCTTTTCGTATGTTTGTGTTTCAGCTAACACAATTAAGCAGTCCAACCAACTATTTTTAGTAAGGTCTTAAAGAAATGAATCGTTTGTTTTAACGCTTAGGAAGGAGGCAGGAAGCCAAAAAGCAGGATTTAGATTGAAGAGTTTAAAATGTATCTCTTGTATTCCCTGTCCTTCACTGTACACCCTGAATAAACATTGAGAACACGAGAAAGATGTACTTGAAAGAGGCATAAAACTCATTGTTGAAATTCCACTAAGGGTTAACAGGAGTTAATGAAATAAACTCCTTTCTTGCTGATGGGTAAATTAGACCTTTGAAAGGTGCTCTACACTGTTTTGTGCAGCTCTGTGAAAGTAGATGCATCCACAACTCATTATTTGCAGCATTTGAATGTTAGTCTTCAGATCAACTTCGGTATAACTTCAGTTGTCCTACTGCCTGGTTTTATGTGTTTTATCATATGTGAACATAACGCTGACATAAGGCAATTTGCTTATTTGAGGCTGTTGTCTATAGGTATGAAAACAAAATGGTGATTAAAATGTTTGCATTTCATTAGAAGGACAGACATCTCTTAGTTACCTTGCACATATTTACCCTGAGTGTAGCCTGAAAAAAGATACTTATTCTTTCATTGGAAAATTTCAGCCAGCCCTTTGCACTGTGTCTGGGTAAAGACTTACTTGGAAGCGTGCTGCTTGTGTGTGTGTATCCTACTATGTCCCCTTTCTAAGTTTCTGAGGAAGATTGGATTTGGGTCCTTGATCAGAAAACTTCCATATCTGTTTAATAGTGCAGTACCTGTATGCTGACCCTTCCAAAATGGTTTCAGAGATAATTAAATGTCTTATTTGAATATACCAATGGACAGATGAGGATAATATTTTATTTCTTATTCTAGGGAGATTTAATAACCAAATCCAAACAGAAAAATAACTTTTCCTTTAGCTAGAATTGGCCTGTTCAGTTGCTTGGCTAACGTTTTTGCGAACTAACGTTTTATATAGTTTTTCTCAAAAGTATTGTGCCAATGTGGATCATTTGAATTACATAAAAGCTCATCCAGGTGACCTTTGTGTGGGGAACATGAAGTTGACTTAATCTTCAGCTCTAAAGTGACCCTTTCTGCTGGGATTCTGTTTAAAAAGACAGGACAACTCCAAGTGCAAGGTACTGTCTTAGAGCAGGCTGTGGAGGATGCTGTATCCAGTTAAGATTTGCAGGGGGAGTCAGGTAAGTAGAGCTTTGAAAAGTAGCTAGGAGTTAAATGTGCATGCATTCTTTTTTTACGTATATGTGTGTGTTTGTAGGCATACAAATGCTTAGAGTGAGAACTACTGTTCTGTATTTACTTGGTTAATTTTTTTATTTCCTTCCCTTTGCAATTGCTTTTTTTTTTCCTGCATCTTCTCCTTCACCTGTACACCCCCTGTCTCTCTAGTCTGTCTCTATATGAAAATTGCCTGAAACAGTTACTGTAGACCATAAACAGTTTTGAAGAAGAGGACTTCTCAAAAGCTGGTAATCAAAAATCCATCCTTACAGTCCAGCTCTGTTCTGGAGTTGCTAGAATCAGAGCTCAGATAGTGCTGGTGATAACTTTATTGGCAGTCTGGGGGCAGGCTAGAGCAGGGAATAGGGAATGCAAATCCTCCTGTTTATAAGTTTGTGTTAACATCTGGAGATGGCCAAAGTATGAACTTCTAGTTTCTTAATTAATTCTCCTCTGTGATACAAAAGTGCACATCTGTGACCTTCTGCAAAACAGCTTTATCAAAGAGCATCAGCTGAGTGTGTAATGACCTGACTTCCTTCTCTTGTCACAGCTTAATAAAGGACAGAGTACAGTACTATTCCAAGCCCTGTTAAGGATCTGTAACATTAAAAATTGCAATGTTTTGTATTCTTATAACATGAAAAGCTTATTTGTATCTGAGGCAGTTAATAGAGTTGCTGAGAAGCCTTCTTTTACTACTTTTTTACTGCCTTCCAGTATCTGTAGGTCGAATCCTGGCGCTGGTGAACTTCACTGAAGTCGGGGAAAAAAGCCTTTGGGCAGGCAGATATGCCTGTCTCATTCTCCATTGCTCCCTGAAAATGAATTTGGTTTCCTTAGTTACTAGACAGAGTTATTCAGAATTGGTGCATTTGCAAGTATTGTGACAGCAAAAGAAGCTGTGGATTTGCAGAAATTAGATACCAAATGAAAACCTTATTAGATCATTTGGTGCATCCCCTGACAAATGTGGGGCTGCTCTTTGCAGCCTGTTTGCAATGGCTTTCATCTTGTCTCTCTGCTTATTGTTTCATATCGTTATTTGTGCCCACATTCTCTCTGGATTTTCCTTGAAAAAAATAGAAACTGGAAAGATGGGAGATTGTAGCAGGCAGGGAAAAGATAGGACAAATAAGCTAAAAGGCTTTGAGGCTGTTTAAACTTTATCTTAAACTATCAGAATTCCTCCCATTACTTCCATCATTAAACTACGTCTTTCCTTTTTCTTCCCATGGCAATTCACAGCAGCAGTTCCAGTGTCCTCAAACCCATAACCTATCTATTGCAGCATTTGACCCCTTCCTTTAGCCATCTTGTATCTAAGATAAATAAAGGAAATTAGAACTTGGGCCTCAGTTCAACAAAGCACTTAAAACATAGTCCTGTGTATTTTTGTTGAAAAAGGAAAGGACTTCAGCATAAGCCTGATTTTAATGATACAATGAAATGCTTGGCTGAATCAGGCTTTTGGTCACATTTACTTCATGTAGATATTGTTGAAGCTTGGGCTTTTGAAATTCTCCACAAGGGCTTAATCTTTAGGTTACTTTCGTATTCCAAAAATAGACATCTACAGAAGTACAAATACCTAGAAAGCTTTCGTTAGTATTTTACATTACTTAAAACCGTTTGCTTTTTTGGAGGTGGTCTGCTTAAGCTTTGCAAACGATACTGGAGAACTGAAACACATGCAAGATTGACAAGTTAAATTTCAACGACATGCATAAATGGGATCTGATGTTTAATGTTTTAATATCTCACGTGACTTCAAGGATTTTCCTCCAATGAATGCTCAGCCTTGTCTCTGAAGTCTGTGGGAGTTTTGACATTAACTCAGTGGAAGATGGCTCGCTCTTTAATTATATCTTGGAATGATAGCACTCTTCAAAAATTTTCTACCCAATTGTTCTTTATTACTTCTTCTGACATTCTGATTGCCACTTTCTTAGATTTCATCCATAAAGAGTGTTTTAGTGTTTTATATCCTAATGCATAGGTTAATTTCTGAATATTCCAAAGAGAAATACAGAGGCTATTGTGGCTAAGTGACAGTCTGAAATGCACTGACAACTGATAAATTGCATGTGGAAGGCAAGGGGTAGAAGCAGGGGAAAGTTCTAAAGATAACATTCTTTAGATTCATGTGTCTCTTACTATGGACCATGGACGGAAAGAGATTCATATCTTCATTACTGTGTGTTTTTAATTTTTTTTGGCAGCAGGAAGAAATATTTTCCCAAACTCTCCTATTGTTTGCAGATTCCATTATTCTCCCTTTTTTTGGCAGATACAAATAAAATTCCTAGCCAAATATTAAGGATAATTAGATCCCTTTTTGTTGGGCGCTGCCTTGAGAAGTTGATGACTGCATCTCTTAACTACTAATGACTTCTCTCCTAAGGAGAGCTGGCAAGGGCTCCATATCTGCTTGTGAGATGGTTTCCTCTTGTGTATGGGACCGAGATTATTTGTTATGAAAAGGACATTTTTTTTGCGCAGCAGAGTTTACCATGAACAAAGATTAATAGAATTTAATTTGTATGCCTTCCACTAGTCTGTATAAACCATATATAGCCAAGTAATCTTTTCTCCATAAAGAAATGAGATAACGTTCTCTAGTCTTTGAAAACTCTGCACAATAGTGTATTTTAAGAAGCAGTTTGGGCTTGGAGGTTTGTTTTGTTTGCGATGTTCTGTGCTGAGATTTTTTTATTATTCCCCCCACCCCATCCTCCCCCGCAAGTATGCCTTTCTAGTTGGGCTATTTCTGGAGGCATGGCAGCCACTTCAGTATTAATGCAATAGCACAAATGAGTTGTAATCATGTGAAGACTTGCGATGAGGTACCTTAGAAGGTACTAAGTTCCACGTCTGTGAAAATGCTTGGAAGTAGAACATATGTTAAATGTCTGTCTTTAGTCATTAGACCTCAGGGAAAAGTATGTGACACTATGTAATTAGTTGCCTACTTTTCTTCAACCATCTCCTTTGAAATTCAGTCAAAGCAAGATTCTTCTTGTAGAACTTCAGGGAAATGATGCGACTGAAACATTTTGAGCTTCAAATCTGAGTCCACATGAATCCCTGTCTTGAATCTTTTGTATGTGTTAACCTAAGCTGTGAATTCAGTAGTTTTGTTCAAAGTGATCAAACCTCTTTCTGAGCAGTTTAGTTCTTGTTTGCGTAATAAACACACAGTTTTGAGTGAAGTTGACTCAACTTTTTGCATAGACTTGAATTGAATGTGGTGTCAGTGGAGGATGTTCCTTTCAAAGCTTTGATGCAGATGAGGGGAAGAAGTAGATTAAGTTGTTGCAGGTTTCTTCAGTTCCTCCATATCACTTTCCCTTCACATCTGTTGTTTCTTCACTCTCGTTGCTGGGTGATGCTGTTGCACTGGTGCCTTGGGGTGCAAAGCCCAGCATACAAGTAGAAGGGATTTGGCATTCAGTGCATTTCTTACAGGTTGCAAGTTTGACAGGAGTCATTTCAGGCCGTGGTCTGCTTTGAGAACACAAGCTTGTGAGGCATGCACTTTGGTGAATGTGGACTTGAATACAGCTTAGGAACTGTAAGAAGGCTTGTTGGAGTCATTGATACTATACATAGAGAAGTACAAAGTTTTCATACTTTTTTCTTTTTTAGTGGTTAAGTAGAGAGAATCCAGGATCAAAATGTATCTTGAGTCTTCTATTTCATTGTTACAGTTCTCTTGAGCAGGCTTATCTTGCCTCCTACAGATAAACCCAGTGAAAATATAGCTCTTAAAGAGACTTTATCTGAAAGGTAATAAAGTTGTAAAAGAAGGACTGTGGATACTAAGGAAGGCAAACTTTGCAAAGAGAAAATATTTTTTGTTGCGTCGCCTGCAATAGCTAAGTAAAACAAACATTTTCTTGGGCCCACAGGCCCTTCTTTGAGTCTCTAGATGCTGGCATACGTGTTATGAAACCTGCATAACATGAGACTATTTTTCTGCCTCGATAATTACCCTGCTCCCCTCCACTTTGGATTCGTGCTTAAAAATACATTTTAAAAGGCTTTCTTTATTCTCTGTAATTTCAGTGGCCATATACTAGTCCCTGTTTAAAGCACAGTACTTTCGTTAAGACCTGTTCAAGGAATCTGTATTGACGTAATGCAGAGGCAAATGGGCAAATGTATCCCATACAGGCCATTTTAGATTGTGGATTCCTAGGGATGTAATGTACCTTGTAAAACTTGGATCCCTTTGGGATTCAGAATTGCTGAGCTATCTGATAAATTCATAGTTTAGAAGTGTGACTTACTTGTGTGGTTCAGTTCTCTAGTCTGGAAAAGTATTTAGAGAATTTCTTGATCTCCCAGCGTGTAGTCCCATGTAGGTTTTTTTGTGTTAGTATTGCCCTCAGCAGGTACTGTTCAAGGAGTCTCTTGGGCTTGGGGAAATGTATTTAGCAGACTCAGACACTCCATAGCTGCATCGTGCAACAAAAATTTCACTAAACCCTTGAGTGAGGAAGGGGAATAAATACAAAAGGGTATTTGGCTTTTTTATGGCAGCCTGCATGAGACATGTCAGCCTTAAGAACTGTTACCTTAAACTCAGCAATACTAAAGTTGTGTCGTTATCTGGGAACACTTTTATTGATCTCATGTCTCTGGGTGTTATGTCAACAGGGTGGACTATTACTAAGAAAGTCCGTCAGGAGATGAACTAAATGCTTGAATAACCTACAGATTGCTTCATACTTGAAAATTGTACTCAAGCACAAAGAAGTGATTTAAGGAGATTCTCTTCCAGAATCTAAAGAAAAAACAAAAATTCCTTTTAGTCCCTAAAATCCTATGCTCTTGAAACAGACTTCCCTGCGACCTTCCCCCGTGCTCTATGGTCTGCTTTGTTTTGTGGGGTTTTTTTAGTTGAGTACTTTATTTTTAATCTGTTTTGTTCAGTTACCTATTTTTAATTGTAAGGATGAAGTTTCTGTTCCTTTTAATGTTGTTTTCCCTTGGTAACTTAGTTGAAAGCATCCTGACAGAGCATCTTTTCTGGCTTCTATTTGCTCTGGCTGGTAAGCTCAGAAGCTCATAGTACAAAGATGAATATTACTTAGATGAAAGATAGTTACAGTCCATAAAAAGTTGTGTGTATATTGTGTGATCATGGTGAACTGTGTAGACTTGATTAAATGTAGAGATATGTTGAATTCTTTCTGGTAGTGATATAATTTCGTATAAGAGAAATCTGAACTGGCTGCTTCTGCTATGAAATCTCATGGTACATTCGATAATCATTAACAAGTTGTCTTATAAACGGACTGTCTTATTACTCAAGAAAAAATTAAACAAGCTGATTTCTTAAATGGACATATAATTTCAAGTTGTCCTCTTGCATATCTTTTTAACGTAGCTGTGTTTTCCTAGCAAGGATAGTACAGTAAAATATCATAGACCTCAGTATTCTTAGGTGACTCTACAGAACAAAGATTCAAGCATGGTAAATTTGTTAATCTTTGGGTTGTTCCCCACTTGTCCCATCTGTTCTATCTTGTCCTATGTCTCCCTCTTCCCCACTTACATAAGTGTACGTATAAGTAAATATTTGTGCATAGCTCTAGCCGGTAGCAAGGGCAGTGGGAGAAAAGCAATTCTAGTTACTGTAATGTGGTGCTTATGATACTGCTTGCAGCCTTTTTATGGAAAATGACAACAGTTATGATCTACTTTAACTCTTAAAGTGATACATAAAGAAGTGTCTGGATTCTGTGTATGATAAAGAGAGGTCTAGAATTAGAAGATGCAAAAGAATAAGCGTTTTCTAAATTCCCAAGGTATGATGTGTTGATTAAATGAGACCCATTTGTGTGTGACCTCTTAGAATTTGATTAAAGTTTTCCTACTCTACGATGTCTGTGTTTTGGGAAATGTGAAATTTATTTGTTCTTTGATGCATTTTTGTTTTTACCCCTATTTTTTTTGTTTTATTTATTTTTATTTCAGAATCCCCGTAGTAGGTGAGCAAAAGTTATTTTCACAGAAAACAAATCAATCCTTCATGATATTGCTGCTGAGTAAAGAGGAGCATACACGGATCCAACTCTACCAAAATAGGAGGAGTTATTTTGCTAGAAGCCTAAGGTGTGTCCAAAGTGACATAAGGTTATACAGAGCTTGACAAGAATAAACACTTTATTTGAGAGTTATAAAATGCCTTTGACCTTGGGGCTTGGGAATGTAAGTGGAGCCTTAACTTGCAGCTATCCGGGTGTTTCTAAATCGATGCAAGTCATGCCTGAAAGATTTTGCTATGTATAGAATGCTCAGTGGTCAGAGAGGTGGGTGGTTAGAGTTCTTGGAGCAGATCTGATGGGGATAGGTATCCTTGGAGCAGAAACACTCATACCTCAGAGGCTTGTGGAAACCCTTATCAGTGACTTTGCTTGGGGAGAGCGGGCTCCGAGTGGGAGTGAATTCTGAAATGCCTCCAGACCTTTTGGTAATTGCTCTGAAAAGTTTGTGTTTACAAATGTACACAAAGGAGTTGTGGATGCTTTTGAGCTTTTATGGACTGTGGTTCCAAAGGACATTGATTTCTTCCAGCTAGTTTTGTTGTATGTGACATGTATTGATGTCACAGAATTTGGGTTGTTTAACCAAACTTTGACTCATTGCTTTCACTTCAGTATTATGGAAAATGCTTTCTTGGAAGCGTCTTCTCTATTTTAGGTATCTCTCAGAAGCAGGAAAGCTGCCCATTTTTGGTAGTGAATTCCTACAGGATTCAGGGAATAGCATTAGTATCTTAAGTAATACAAAAGAAAGATGGGAAATCATGTTTGTGAATCCTTTTGCAAATATAATTTATTTCTTTTCAGAACTGCAGGGGAACAAGTAGACCCGATCCCCCAGGAAGTTTGTTAGCGGTTGTTTGTTTTGTTTTGTTTTGTTTTTTTTTAAGTTTAACTACTTCACCAGATATTAACAAGTCTTTTCTCTTGTGCTATTCGGTGCTTGTCAGGAAGTGCATCCAGGAGCCAAAAGCAATATAAGAGGCTAACATTTGTGTGGATGAAGTTTCAGTTTGCCTTTGTCATGTTGAAAGAAGAAAATCCATGAGTGGATTATTGGAAGGTGGAGGGAGGACCATTAGAAGATACCAGTGGCCAATGGAGTGACTAGAAAAGAATGATTAAGTGGCATTTTTAGCATTTGTACTGGAATGCAGGGAGACTTCTGATTGCACTTTTGTTCCCTAAGGGAGGTCAATGGGCAAGGGAAGGAGTCCAGAATGAGGAAGCAGTCCACACAGAGTCTCAAATGCATACTTTTCACTTTGGCATTAATCTGAGTTTGGAAAGGAAAATGGCTGTGTCTTTCATTTCTACATGGAATTGTCTCGGGAATCTTTTATTTCAAACAGGGCCAATTTATTGCTGTCAATTGCATGATATTGAGGATAGTGAAAATGGTCACCTCTTTCACAATGAAAGAAAATGTTAATTTTGTTTTCCAGTAGACCTTTGATTAATTTTTTTGTCTGTCTTCATTCTTCTGACCTTGATGTTGTTCTCTGTCTCTCACTATTCATAGTTACCTCTTCAGTGACAGCGATTTTACTGAGTTGCTAACGAAATTTTATTGTTTTGGTGTGTGATTGTTCTGGTGATTGCTTGAAAGTTTTACTTTCAGGAAGGTTTTTTCTCTTTTGAAAAACACTTCTTTGTTGACTGGAAATAAGAATGCTGCTATATATAGAGCCCCATGAGGTGACAGTCCTTTTAAAACTGTATGTGTGTGTGCATGGTCTTATGACATTCATAGGCTATTACTACTTCTACTTTGATGAACAATGAATGTACTGGGTATGTGTTAATTTGCAACATTTGAATGTAAATCCCAAGTGAAATACCTTCATAACGCATAAGCTACAGGTGTATTGATACAAGTTGGGTTTCCACATATAACTTCTCTTCTTAACTTCTTCTAAGAATTGCACAAATCCTGCAGGTGTTCTTTTGACTGCTGCCTTTTGGCCTTAAAGTTATCGGGAAAACATTTTTCATGTTCTTATTCATAAATACAGGTTGGGAGAGGGTTTTCAATTCCATTTTTTGAGAACCTGTTAGCATCAGAAGAAGGTGGGTTGCTCTGGGTGGGTTTTTGTGTGACTAGTTTTGAAGAAAGTTGTGATTCTGTTTTTGGTATCTGTAAGAGCTACAGAGGAACAAACCAAAAAGGGAGAGACAGTTCCCCGGTAATTGAATGGTTCAGACTGAAACGTGCTTGGGCTTGCGAATTGTGTGGTTCACAGTGGGCATGCTCAGATGTTTTGTTACTTCCAAAGTAACATTACATCATCTTATTCGCAAAGTCACTATGCTATACTTGTCTTTACATTCAAAAGAGTTCTCAAGTGGGATATCAAGTATAAGCATTACATAATCAGAACAAAGTCTTTATTGGTTGATTGTACCCTTAGGGTGGGATGCTGAATGGTAGTTGCATATGGAAGACGTAATCTTGCAAAATTAACCATTTCCTAGCCATCCTATTAAGAGCTATGAAGTGAAATAATAGACTGGGTGTGGGATTCAGTTGGGAAGGGTGTAGCTGAAGAAAACAAGATTTTGAAATTGGTTAAGAGTTCAAATTTTTCTGTAAATGTACCTAAATGTATTGAAACAAATAAAAAGAATCGGAAGAGTTTTATGTTTATAGATGTTTATGTGTATAGACTAATATGCTGAAATTTCATGTGGTGTAGTTCCTGCTGTTAATGAATTCAAAGGAGGCAGACTGATTTCCACTCAGTCTGTGGTTTTAATTTATTGGAAAATGGTCCACTTAAAAATACTGGAATGGTTATAGAATATTAAATTTGTCTTTCTAAGCTAATTTAAGCACTTTTTAGAGTTATTCACTTGTTAAGGACTATATGTGCAAAATTAATGTTATGTGTCTGGCCACTTTAATCAGCCCAGTTCAGTACTAATCTGTTTTTTAGTAAGACTTTTTTTTTTTTTTGTGGAAGGTATGATGTGGAATTTATAGTTCTCAAGCTGTATGAAAGTGATACCAAAGTTTGGTCTTTTATTGATTGTTGTGGTATTTTGTGTGATCTTAGTCTAGTTTTGATGACCCTGGACTTCATAAATCTCGTCTTAAATAGGTAGGTGCCTACTCTGTGGGAAATGAGACCACATTAAAAAAAAAAAAACAGCCAACCCAAACCAAAATTTGGGCTTTATTTTATGATGATCTACAGGTGATTTCCTGTGTTCTCCTAACATAGTTATTATGCATAACTTTAGGGTAAAATTGCACCAAACTCCCAAATTTAAACTGCTTGTCAACCTTTGGGTATGTGTACCCTTTAGACAGGTGTTCATCAGTGGAAAGACTGACTGAACCCGAGGCCATGGGTTTTGCTCCTCTCTAAACTCTTGGCCTGCTCCTAGACTAAATGAGCCGCTGGTATGAGTCATCCTCAAGATTGACTTTGCTTGTGAGATGTATTTGCTGAAGAGTGGGAACTTGTTGGCAACTTTTTTGTTAATGTGCCTGTCCCAACATATCCTCAGAAGTAATAAATTTGATTTGATCATTTCAAAGAATCACCCAGTTTCTTCTCCAGATCAATTCCAGACAGCTAGTGCTCCCATAAAATCTTGAAACAAGATATAGATTTTGAAAGTGTTGGCCTCGAGATACTCGATGGTTCAAGGACAACTGGGACCTAAGTGTGTGTAATACTAAAGATACTCAAGTGGAAAGGAAGGCGTGCACTGCAAAGACCTGTTTAAAACTTCATTGTATTTTTATCCATTCACAGCAGACAGTAGTTCTTACTTACAGGGTAGGTCTTAAACTTTTTTTTTTAATGATTCATCCATAGCACAGAGCATGAATGAGTACGCAGAAGGTTTAATTGATATAGTTAATATTCAAATTTTTTAATGAAATAAAATTTATGCAAGTTCCAACTGTTATCCACTGGATAGGCAATAGATGGTGTTTAGCATCCTACCAGCTTGTTTTTCTTTAACTTCTCAGCAGTTCTGTTTAGGAAGGTTTGGGATGTGCATATATGACATTTTCTCCCTGATAGTTGGTCTGGTGTCCTTCTATTTTAGTCTCCCAGTGGTCTTTATACTAGTTGTGAAGCAGGCATTGGGACAAAGGATTATTAGTTAATTTGAGGAGCTAAATTAGTTAATTTGGAGAGCTAGTATTACCACATGGCAATTTTGGTGCTGATAATCAATGCAAGAGCATCAGAGAAGAAACCAGTGGAGGTATTAATTTTATTTGAATTAATTTTAGTTTAGTAACACCTTTTATTTCATTCTCTTGAAACTATCCAACACATCTACTTTTGCACTGTCTTTGTCATTGAGTGACTCCTTGGAAACCCTTGGTTATTTTTAACCTGTTTTAGTCCATCAAGAAACATTTTTTTAACTTCCTGTTACCCCTGTTTAATGTTAGCAAGGTTGAAAGGTAGCTGCTGGCATACGTTTTACTGAATAGCTTTTTTCCTACTGAGTTACTAGAGTGCTGAAGATACTGTATCATTACGGGTTGTTACTCAGCTAGATTTTCAGGGTGCCAGAAGAAACCACCCTCAGGAGCATGGATGCTTTGGCATCGTGGGAATTCAAGTCATCAAACTGACTTGCTTTTTGGTTGGTTGTGCATCCTGTTTTTTCCCTCTATTCAGATTTTACTGATCCTCCCCCACTTGAATAATTATGTGTATGTCGCTATCTTTTCATGGGCTTCTCTTGAGGAGAAAAAGAAGAGCACAGGTAGTGCTGTAGATGTTTTTTGAGGTCCACTGCTCTGGAACTGTGAAGTGCGCACCCAGGCTGACCCCAGGAAGCAGGAGTTGCAGGGAGGGAAGCTGCAAACCACTGGTAAACTGAGCAGTGAGTTTACAAGAAAAGAATGTTGGATCACCAGTGTTGATGCTTGGGTAAGCGATTCACAAAAGAATCCTCCATCTGGAAACTGAAAGAAGAAAAAGTTTATTTAAGGTGGCCTTTAAAATTTTTTTTTTTTTTAAATTGCCTCTATGCTACATGGCTGCAGCTATATATTTTGCAGCATGAGTCATGGATGGCTTTATAGTTCTACATCCCCTTGCATAGGAGGAATAAACTTTGGAGAAGAGGAAGTTAAGAGAAAACAGAAGTGTGAATAACTGCTAATGGTGCTCTCTCTGGCTCCATTCAGTCTGCCATTTCATCATACATGAAGGGGGTAATTCAGAGATTCCTTTCTTGGCACATAAGTGGCAACATATGTTTGAAACAGTGAGTGGAAACTGTAGGAAAAAAATGACAGGCATATGGCAATAGGAAGGCAAGGGAAAATTTGTTGCCCTAATGTTAGCCACATAATTGGTACACTTAACTTCTGAGGGACTGATTTATATAAAGACAAAAATGTATGCTCCATTTATTCAGGTTTTCTGTATGTAGCCCATATCTTGTAGTTCCTTCATAATGTCTGTCCAAGGAGCTCTCTGAGGGAGTGCAAGGTGATGTGCGAGGTACAGATCCTCTCTGCCAAGAAATGGAAGGAAAAATCTGGATGCAAAAACACAAACCTGTCTTCGTTCATATTCTCATTTTAAAAGAAGAAAAATTGAAAACCTCCTGTATTCTAATACTCAGTTTTGTGGATTCTTTTACTATGTCAAGTTAGCAAGAATGTTTATGGGTTAATGCAACTTAAGATTTACTGCTTGGTGAAAAGAAGAGCTGTCCTGGAAACAGGCATCATCCAAATGATGTTTCCAGTGTAAAGTACATGCTGAGGTAACCTGCTAACTTTAGTCAAAGAAGCATTTCTGCCCCGCGCGCACATCTGTGCACAATTCGAAGCAAAATGCAGTCTCTCAAACTGTATTTGATGTGGATAAAACATGGGTAGCTTTTTCTGTTTCCTCAGTTAATTTTGTGCCTTGAGTTAAAGAATCAATTTCAAGTGAGAGTGTTGTTGGGAAGGTCAAAGTCAAACCTGGTCCTATAGGGCTTCTGTTGACATGCAAACTGTGTGTTTAGGAACTTACTTTGGCCTGCAGCTGAAAACTCTTCAATGCAGAGAATATGTTTGCAAAAATGCTTAGGAGGAAAGCAGGCTGTTTTCTTTCTATTGAAAAATGATTGATCAAAACCTGGGACAATGTCTTCCACCATGTTTGCTTTCAGTAGTGTGGCTTCTTTTCTGAAGAGTGATGGGGCCCTTGGAGAACTGTAACTCAGCAACTGGTTGTTCATGTTATGGTCCATACTCTGAGGGGATCTTAATCCTTGGATGTAAAAGGAAAATTGACTAAATTACATTTTAATTTTGTTCACTCTTCTCTCTGACCTCTTCTGGCTCTGGGTTTTTATGGCCCAGTGATTTAATTTTGAGAGGGTAAGTCCTATGTGAGATTGTAAAGAAATACTCATTTATAAGTTGCTTGCATTATGCCAGCAAATGTAGCTTATTCTGGGAAGAAGGAGGACAGATGCTTTACCAATCTTACTTAAATTCGGAAAGTATGCCATGTTAAGCTTCTAAAAATAGATAAAAAGCCAGCTCTACCTTTTTTTTTTTTTAAAAAAAACCAACCAAACAAACAACCAACAACCTCCATAATTAGTACTGTGTGTTAACAACCAAGACACTGAAAACTTGAGAAATCTGAGCTAGTTTCTTTACCAGAGTAAATGACATCACAGATTCTGTCAGCAAAAAGAATGAAAACAAATTTTTTGAATGGAAATTTACTTATGTTATTTTGGTTTGTGACCCACGTTAGCAAAAAGCCAGGAAAATGCATCTGAAATCTGTAGAAATCTGTGGAGTTGATTAGGGTTTTTTTCTTCCTTTTTATAAATACGTGGGGAGGAACCTGTTTTTTCCCTTTTTGTTATTAAACAGCAAAAATTAATAATAACTACTTGTTTGGAGGAGAGAGGAGACGTTTTTAAAGACGTTTCAGGAAAATTATTAAGTATAATCCATTTGGTACCTTCTGTATGTCTTATTTTAATTAAGTGTAAATGCATTTAGTTGTCCCATAGGTGTTTTTTTTTTAGTGAGTTGACTTTGGTGGAATCACTTCCATGTGCACAGAATCCTGTAACTAATTATATGTGGACTAGAGTGATGCAGTTCAGAAGGGACAAGGACTTGTTTTGGGGCCCTGCTTTGTAATGATAAATCAGTTTTGTAGTCTGCATTTAAAGAAATTTGGTCCTTCTGCTGTTCTGTTTCAATTTCAGTTCCTGAACGAGTAACCACTAAGGAGCTAGCTACATTTTGTGTCATAAACCCTTCAGTCAATTAGAGTTTTTCCATGAATTGGCAATCACACCAGCATAACATGCTATGAATACTTGTCCTGTTTGAGAGAGCTTTTTGCTTCCATGCGTTCATTAAAACATATCAACTAATATCCAATTAACGCCCAATTTCTACCACCTTGTAGACAATTCAGACAAATAATCTGTTCACGTATCAGTAGAGTAATGCTGATGTTGAAGTTTGTGAATATGTCATTTTTGAGAAAATTTTGGCCAAGTGTACTCCTCAGAACTAATTCGGAAGCTGGTTTGGGTATTTGTTGCAAGAGCTGGATGGTGGGGAGGAGAAGGAGCTTGTTATTTTCCATGCTCTGAATTAAGATCTATCTGATCCTCTGTTTTCAGCAAACAGCTTTATTTGCAGACTCAACTAGTGGTACTCACAAAAATGGTATCTTTTTCCTGTGTTTGTTTTGTATTTGTTTGGTTTACAACCCAAGCATTGGGACAAACCCTTTTTGATTTTGGTCTTCCTTTGACTTCTCAGCACTACAGTTGTGGAGGGTTGGTCAGAAGTGTATCTAGTTCTTTCACTTACAGACCTGCTGATCTGAAACCACTTTAAATTTGCCACCCAGAATTTGAAATGGAGCGATCTCATCGTGCATCTCTCCCTATCTTCTTTAACAAATCCTTGTGCTTAATTCACTTGATGCATCTTTCTGCAGGACACAGGAAGATGTCTAAAGATCTAACAAATTGTAAGGATGACTGCCGACAATTTAGCAGGTTCTAAAAACAGTGGCATGATTAATCAGTGTTGACCTGCCTGCTGTGTGTCATATCTGTGCTGTTATACAGCAGTGGGTACAAGTTGTTTTGAGGAGAGTCATAAATTGACCTCGGTCTTGAAATCACAGTCATGTTTGGGTTCAGCCTGCCTTTTCTGACGCTGAGAAGATGGGACGTTCTCTTCACTGAGACTTCTAGCAGAGGTAGATTTTGAGCTGCTTCAAAATTCAGAATTCTTGAAATCCTTTTGTCCGGTGTCAATGGAGTTGTTTTTTCAGGACTTAATGTAGGCTGTGTTGGTTTGCTCTGCCACGATAGGTTTCTTCTCTGGGTCTTGGGGATCAGTTCTATTGTTTCTGTCCCCATCCTGCCCAGATTGCTGCCTCTGTTGTAGATTCTTTTCTATGTTGAAATTTTAGCTAGAGATGATTAAGAATTGCGTACTCTGAAGAGCTCGCTGGATAAACTAAAGACACAACAAATCTAATGCTTTTGGGGCTTTATTGCAAATGATAATTTGAACTTTGTAAATATTATAAGAGGAGGATGCAACATGATTAGAGTAGAGATCCTATGTAAATATTTGTTTTTTATGCTCTAGAATGTTTCCTGATGCTGTTTTATACTGCTTCCTTTTAAGCAGAATGTTTGTGTGGTTTTAAAAGATGCAAACTCCTAGCTAATTCATGTGAAGAAGTTAAAGTGTATAAAAATAGCTTACATGTAGACTAATGAATTAAATTTTTCAACAATATAAATAGATGACAGTAATTGAAATCTAACTCACCTTTTGAGAGTATGGTCACCAGGTCAGGATTTTTACATTTATGATTGATTCACCCCTGCTGAATAGGCATTGCAAACTCCTTTCCCTTTACTCCCTTGCCCTTCCAGGAATCCAAAACATCCTAATTTCATCTTTCTGTATTTGTTTATGTGTATTTAGGGCACCAACAACAGCCACTGCCATTTCATAGTGACTTGGTAGTAGAGAATAAAAAGATTGCTTAAACTAAGTTCAGTAACATTAACTTTAATATTTTCTAGTATTTCTTTGCTAATTTCCTATAGAGATTTTCTGTCCTCTTCAGAATGTTACTAAAGAAAATGAAAAAGGATGTGTGAAATGTACTTTTATTTTTAAGAGAGAGATGCAACGCATTGCTATATGCAACTCATTTCATAGAGGCTGCAGTTACCCTTGGACAGATACCCTCAGAGATGAAATCTTATTTGTTGTCCATGCAGTAAGAACTCCTGTTTATCAAATAGTCAAAGTGTAAAGGTTTCACGATGTGTCATTTTTGACTCACTTCGATAACCTGCAGCAATTCAAAGTGTTGCAGCACAAAAAAGACAGTGGTGGGGAGTGTAGCATAACCTTTTCCATGTGTAATCCTTTGTGGGTCTTGTTGACGCTCCAAATAGAAGACAATCTATAAGCATATAGCTTAGCCAAATCTAATCTTGTTTGATTGGAAAAGAAAAAGAATGGCAAAAGCACATATTTTAAGTGAGAAATGATAGGTCAAATGTTCTTGTATTCTTTGAGGGGGACAAGCAGTATATGGTGCAGGTACCAAAGCTGCTGCCAGAACATATTCTGGAAGGGTGTGCAGCAGCACTAGGGGGGAGTCCGTGCCTATTGTCTCTCACAGCTTCAGTTGTTTCTTCCTCCTAGGCAATGTATTGCCAGTACAAGTTATAAGAACAACAGGTAAACTACGAGTTTGCAGGGTGTGTATTTCATACAGTGCAGTCTCCCAGTAACCCTGTCCCAGACCTCATCCTAAGCTTATGCATTTAAGGACAACTTGAGGCTTTTGGTTGATAAATATCTCCTCCCAATTTATTTCTCCCAAAACCTCATTTCAGATCAGGAGAGCCAGTCTGTGACCATTGGGTTGTGCACGGCCTGCCAGAACACTTCACCAGGCTTTTTTTCTTTCACTGTCATTCCTAAAGGCGAGGAGTCCCGTGTGGGCTTTATGAATTGTCCTGCTGGCCTGTAGCCCCTTCTCTGCTGTCCTCCTCCATGAAAGGGCATGTACATTATAAGGAACATCAACATTTTGGTTGTGATGTGGTCGCACAACATCTCATGTGATGTTAGGGAGACACAGGGATTTGGACCTTAAACAGCCTCATCGTAGATTTTGTTGGACAACTGAGAGAAAGTTGAGGCACTTTTACTCCAATTTGGTAAAATAATTTCTCTTGTTCTGTTTTTAATTTGTTTTTTTACTCTCTCCTTAAGCCTTCCTGACTCCTTTTCACAACCTGCTTTCTCCTAGATATGATTCAAAGACATTTACAGTTATTTAGAAGAAGTTATTGGATACCTCAGAAGTATCTTTCAGGATGTATTGGCAAATATCCTAATTGGGTTCAATACTCTTTATACATCTTGCTGATACCTTTCCAGCTTGCTGATACGATGCTGTTAGTGATACGTAAGCTGGCTGCAGGAAAGTGTGTGTGTACATGTACACGTATACAGATACAGTCTCCCTTTAGTCCCGATGCAGACTTCTAAATAAGACCCCAACTTCGGTAAGGCACTAAATAAAACTGTCCTCCCAGGACAGGGAGGGTATTGATAATGTCTGTGAAAAGACTGGCTAGAGGCTACAGGGTAACGTTGGTCGCTCTGACTCCTATTCCAGACAGAAGTTGTAGCTGGAGGCCATGAGGCTTTTCATGCTCTCTATTGAGCTGGTGGCTGAGATATGGGTAGAGCTGCAGCTGAGCAGATGCTACTTCAAAAAATTGGATGTTCCCTGTGTGACATCTATATGTGCCTTTAGAATGAGACAAGCATAAATGGCATGTCTCAAAGGATGAGGACAGCTGTGCAGTAAGAAATCATCCCTTACGGTGAACCCTCCAGCCTGTGCACTGTTCTTCTGCACAACTGATGAAATGCTGTATTTTTGAGAAGCATCAATATTGTCTGCTCCTTAGAGCTTGTGTGGTGTCCTGAATGTCTTAAGGTGCACAATTAAAGAAACCACATTCAGTTAACAGCCACAGTATATTCTGCGATGCAGTTCTATGAAATGGCCCAACCTCCCTTTTGGTCCTAAATAATACTTAAAAATCATAGAATGGTTTTGGTTGGAAGCGACCTTAAAGATCATCTAGTTCCAACCCCTGTGTCATGGGCTGGGACACTTGCCGCTAGATCAGGTTGCTCAAAGCCCCGTTCAACCCTGTCTTGGACGATTCTGGGGATGGAGCATCCACAACTTCTCTGGGCAACCTGTTCCTGTGCCTCATAGTGAATAATTTCTTCCTAATTTCTAATCTAAATCTACCCTCTTTCAGTTTAAAGCCATTATCCCTTGTCCTATCACTGCACTCCCTGACAGAGTCCCTCCCCATCTCTCCTGTAGGCCCCCTTCAGGTTCTGGAAGGCCGCTAAAAGGTCTTCCCAGAGCCTTCTCTTATCCAGGCTGAAGAACCACAACTCTTGTCAGCCTGTCCTTATAGGAGAGGTGCTCCAGCCTTCTGATCATCTTTGTGGCCCTCCTCTGCAACCACTCCCAACAGATTCATGTCCTTCTTATGTTGGGGGCCCCAGAGCTGGAAGCAGTACTCCAGGTGGGGTCTCATGTAATGATATGTGTTGAAATCAGACCCTACATGCTGCTGTGTTACGACACATATTCTAGCATAATATCAGAACTCTCGGCCATGACTGACATAGAATGCCTAACAAAAGCGTAGGAGCCAAACTGTAGCGTAAGCAGGGGCAGAATAATTTGTTCTATGATAATGTCTCATTTTGATTTCTAAGAAGAGATACATTTGATCTCAAAAGAATTTTCCCTTCTTTTTCCTGCTTGCTGCTGAATCCTTGGAAACAACTGTTAACAAACTCAGTGTTTGTTTTGCATCTAAAGGCTCAGCAGAATTTCTTAAATTCTTGGGCTTAGAAACTTCTGGTAAAAGTGAGTGTCATAACCTAGTATCAATGAAAGAAACACAAAGTTTTTGATACTCTGTTAGTTTTGGAGTTACCATGTTTTTATACTAATAGAGGGTCTCTTTCTCCATAATGTAAGAGATAAACTAAAGAACAGTTCCTGAACAGCTTTCACTCTCCGTTCGTGATGCATTGTGTAGAATACATTTGATTGTGTCCTCTTGTAATATGTAAAACAAGAAATCCTACAGAGATAGTGGACGGACAAGAGAATGTATAAGTGTGTATAGAAATTTTACTGAATATGGATATTACAGTTCAAAGACAGTATGCAGTAAAGAACATCAGATGTGCAAAACTGTGTCAAATAAAATGTATCCCAATGTACACGTGTGCAAAAATATTAGCATGTATATATGCATGTGTGTATATATAGAGAGAGACCTGTGTTCATCTAATGCATTGATGTCAAATTCCCAAAAATGTGGTGATGAGACAATACCGTTTTAGCTCACTTCAAGACAATATGCTCTAGTAATTTCTCCATCCCTGGAGAGCTTATTAAACACTAAACAAAATGTCTCAGAATGTAACTGATTGAATGTTTTAAATTATTCGCTTTTGTTTGGCTCTTGCCCAGCTTCTTATTGCAGAGAGGTATGGCAAACAAAACCTGTAATTTACGCTGACAATGATAACACACAGTTTATTCTGCTAGCTTCTCAGCTCAGAGTTTCTACAAAGTAAACGTTCAAAGAAACCTCAGGTTCTTAATGTAACTCTAAACTTAGCCAAACAGTTAGAAATCAAATAGTGATTGTATTTTTTTTCCTCTTCCCATGAAAATGTCATTATATATTTCCTTTGCTGATAAATAAGGATATCCCACCTTGAATAATGAGAAAAGACAGCAGTAAACTAAGAACGCATTTTTTTTTTTTGTCCTTCTCACATTTCTTTTTTTTTTTTTTTTTTTTTAGCCACGTTGGTTTAGCACCAATTTCCTAACCATTTTATCTTTTACTGCCAAGTGAGAATTGACATAACTTCCAATATACATTGCATATCTGGTCATCACATTCCACTTGCTCCAAACTCAGAGTGCAGAAAGGAAGTTAATGGGCTTCTATAAAATCTGTAATTTCCAGATATTTCTGGGATTTGGCTGTTTGGTTGTTTTGGGTGTCTTTTTTGGGGGTGTGGGTGGGTGGGGGTGGTGCCATTTGCTGAATTAATTTTCTTCCAAAAGATATTTTTTCCTCCTTAAGAATGGAAATGTGAAATCTCGTTGTGTAAACAGAAGTAAAATGGTAAGAAATCTGAATGGGCAGATGCAATAGATGTGAAGTGGTGAAGCTGGGTCAGAGTCAGTGGTCAATACCAGCAGATGAGGGAGAAGCACAAGAAATCATGCTGCAAATTACTTTGTTATAAATGCAGTACACAGCGCAGTAAAGATTTATTTTTCAAATTGCCTATTCAAAGAGAGCTTACAGAAAGGAGTAGTGACCTTAGCTGAGTTATCTCCAAATTACCACTTTTAGAGCCAGATTTTAGTCCACGTGAAGACACCTATCTTCAGTCAATTGAGTGTAGTTGTCATGAGTGTGCTTCCATGGACCAGCGCTGGGAGCTTAGGTGCCTGCCTCTCAACAGAGGCATCTGAACAAAGTCACTTGTCTTAGATGTCTTTATCTATAAACTGAATCATGCCTTTAATGTCAAACAGGAAACAAAGTTTACATTTTGTTTCTGGACATAATTTACAGCTACAGTCGAAAGCAGAGAGGGGAACATGAGTGCTAGGAGGGCAAAATTTGCTCCATGTGAAGAAGCTTACTAAAAGGGGATGTAATATACCTATTATAAGACAGTCTGGATATCTTGTATAAGAATGGAGAAAGGGAAACATTACCTGAAGAGAAAGTGAAGGTTAGAATTCTTTTTGGGCTGCAACTGAAAAATACATCTTTGACCATAATGACTGCAAAAATAAGTACTTTTTATAGAGTTGATGACAAGAACCAAAAAGGAAATTAAATTGAATTATTTTAATACTAAGTATTGAAGTATCTGAGGACAGACAGATCGAAATGGATAAGCTTTTTTTTTTGAAAAAAAGAGAAAGAAGAAACCAATGCGCAGTGCTTTCATAGAAATGTCTGCTTGGTATATACTTTATGAACTGTAGCACATAGTTGTATGTACTCTCTTGCATTCAGGAAGAATACACAAGACAATGACAGTAAATAAGACTTGGCAGCAGTAATGACTTGCGGTGTGTTGTCCTTCCATTTTACACTTGAGGAAGGTGAGGTGTTTGTATTAAGTAAGGAAGTGTAATGACTTATTCAGTGTTATGCAGCAAATCATCGGCTTTTCCCTTTCCTGCTGTAATTATAACAGCTGAACAAACAAGATAACATGAGGAGAAGTTTCTTAATTAAGGTAGAGGTCTGGATGCTACAAGACAGTGGAATGGTGTTCAGATGGTTCAGGATGTTTTTTTCTGCATTCATGGTCTTAGTGTCTTCTTGTATTGGGATCCAAGTACTCCTGTGTCCTAATTCTTGAAGGTATTTCAGCATCTTAAACATTCATCATATACATTTTGCCTTACTGGTTTTTTGTGTGGATTCAACTGAAGAGCACTTGTGATATGTTCTCTCAAGCCTTTTTTAAGATAAACATAATCAAAGATATTTTCAGTATTTTTCTTGTAAAAACTAACAGCCTCTCCCTTTATTCTTACAGATAGGAGAGCTCTGCTTTATTTGGAATATTTTTACAGGCTGAACTGTTCCAGTGAGTTTAGCACCTTCATTCCTCTCCCCGTTTTTGTTATGAACTGCTGCATGCGTGAATGCATTGGGAAGTCTGTCTGCAGTTCTCTAAGAGACTGAAGGCTGCATGCCTCAGCTGTTTAGAAACCATGACCCCACATGATAGAACTCATTTCTTGAAAATTTGACTAAATATTTCATTATAGATGTTTTCAGGAGACTTTTGTAGGGGTTCATATAATCTCATTCTTTGATTTTTATTTTTTTTTTTTTTTAGAAAGAAAAGAAGGAAAAATTGAAGATTGGGATGTTCTATAACTATCCAAATATTCAGCCTTTGCAATAGCAAATCAAGATGCTGACTTCACTTCATTTGGGTAGAGTACAGATAGGCAGCTGTTCCTGTAAGGTTTGTAAAGCCAGCATTATTTGCTGTGGGGAAAAAAAAATGAACCACGCTGTTTGTATAGTGAAACAAAATGAATTATAGAAGTTTCATGGCTGGTTTTTTTTTTTAGTGTCCAATAATGTGCAGGCTACTAGGCTTTCCCCCCTGTTAGGATGAACACAAAGTTCTTCAGCAATGTACTTTTACAGGGGTCAAACTGGACTCTTGCTTAATATCCTGGACACTGAAAGATACCCATCTTAAGAACTCTGTAGGCATTTCGTAATTTAGAGGTCTTTGCTTCTGTCTTGCATTTCATTTGAAATTAGCTGAGGGATGAGAAAATTGGATGATGATGGATAGGCACACAGCTATAAGAAACTCAATTAAAAAATGGCCTATGTAAACATCTATTTCAAACAATTGTAAATAACTAGTCAGACCCTTGAGTTTTGGTTTTATGCACATCAAAGTGCATGAAAAACATACTAATGCCGGGAAAGGGGTAAATGAACTGCTGTGATCTCAGTTAGTCTTGCTTCAGTGCAGATACACGGATTAACAGGAGGATAGAAGGGCAAAGCATTACTCAATTTAAGGACAGATGGGGAAGGAGAGCAAACTTGGCACATGATTCTGCTTTTCTTTCAACTGGCTGGAGTATTTCATGTTTGCCTGATATCTGTCAGTTCTCTTCTTTACTATAGCTTCTTCTAATTAGTTGGTGAATCAAATTAATTGGTCTCGAGTTCTGCTTGAGTTATTCCTAGAATCTCTTGTTTAAAACTAGTGCTGCCTCCCATTTCTCTGGCTTTTTAGAGGGTGGAGTTACCCACCAACTAATAGTTCATCAGTTTCTCATGCAAGTTTTTTTAGAACACTTAAATACCATTCAGTCTTGGTAAGGTACTAGTAAGCTTGTTGCTTTGTGTTGTACAAATTTGATATAAAGCTTTTTCTAATACCAGTTCAACTTCGGATGGCTTCCCATACTCTTTCTCCATAAAGAGAGTTTAATGTGAAAACCTTCTTGACTTCCCACACAGTGGAATCCAATGCTGTCAGTTAGGGAAAAGTACAAATGTAAAAAACCTCAGGTTGTGGCAAATTAACCAAATTAATTTTATGCCTCAGTGTTCAGAGAAGTACATCCAGAGCAATTCCATCTTCTCCACTTCGAGTAGGATGCAGACTTCCCACTTTGGATGGATGGATTTTAACATACTAACATTTGTATTTCTTTGTGTTTTTGTTCTTGTATTATCTTTGCACGTATTTTCCCCTTGGAGATGTCTTTATACTTAATTTTTTTCATTCTGATGTTAAATTGTGTAGTTGGCTTTGGGAAGAGTATTTTAGTTTAGAGTATTTGATTTGCTGATACACAATTACATGGAATCTGCTTTGTCAGTGTTTCTGTGGTGCCTTGAGGGGTTTATTCTTTTATATGCTTTATTTAATTAGTTTCCATCAATGTTATGTGTATATAGCCAACTTAAAGCTAGCTGTGTTAGTTGTTTTATGTTTTCTTCCATCTTACCTCAAACAGGTTGAATTTGAGAATCTCTGGTTTTCCAATATTTACACTGTGGGTTAGTTGGTGGTTCCAACAGGAACAAACCCCATAACTTGCTCCTCCTATTGAAATTTATGATTAGAAGCTTTACAAACAGTTAAGAGTATTTAAATAGCTATTTTTTTGTTACACTCCAGTGTGACATTTATCCAGCACGTAAAAATAACTGCAGGTTTCTGCACTTTCTACCTCCTTGCTATGTTGTAAGTGTCATTATTTTGGATTGATGGTCAGTAGTCTAGCACTTATATAATTATGTCTTCATATATGAACTTCATCTCACAGAAAGTCTGGATATGCTTTTACAGAGTTAAATATATTTACATTATTTCAATCTCTCCACTTTTGTGCTTTCCTTTTTTTTGTTATAGCTGTCCAGCGCCTACATAACATAATTAGTTTTCTTATTTTGATTTAGATACTTTGTCAATAGTATAATCATATTACCTTGAATATTTTCTTCTCATACACTTTGAGAAGTACATTCTCTTCATGTCCACTTTTAAAACTAGACAGTCTAGTTTTTGCATTGGATTTTTGGACTTGCATTTATATAGGAACGCTTGCACCCTTGTTCCTTGGCTTGGTTCCTTTTTTCTTTTTTTTTTTTTTGTATTTAACTTTGCTTGGTTGAAATGCTGTTTGGTTGGACAGAGCTTTGCTATTCTTGTCAAACTTCGTTAGCTACTTTAATGCTTTATTTCCAAGAATACAGAGTTTTAATGATAACAGCCCTAATTGATGTGTCATCCTGAACTGTGCGTGCCTTTGCACCTGCCAACTTTCTGCGAATTTTAAGCAGTTTTTATCTTCATTTTAAACTTAAATACCAGCAGCCTATTTTTGTGTCATTTTAGGTAGAGTTTGTGCATCCCATTCCAAAAGTCTTTCCAAAGTCTAATAAAACTGAACCCTTTCTTCCTGCATCATTTTCTCAATTATTTACTGACATGCTACTTTGCTGCCTGAACCTGCGCTTTGGTCCTAGGATCACTTCAAAGATGTAGCCATGGAGACAGTCCTGTAGTCAGGGGGCTAAAAAGCTAATTTTGTCTTCAAGCACTTTGCAAATTCTGTCATAGGTTGTTATTTTTATCGTAAACAGCTCCTTCTCAGTTTTCTCTGAGAAATGCTCTGGATGCCTCCTGGGTATCACAAAACCAACTATCTTTGCATTTAGTAATCAAAATACCCAAGGGCCAGAATGTGTATACTGGTTTGAGATTCTGCTCTCTACATATGTAAGCGTTAAACTACACTCTTTACTGAAATGTTGGCGGTGAAATCTAAAATGATATGCAATGAACTTAAGATTAGTTACAGACAAGAAATTAAGACCAGACTAATCCTAAAACTTGATAATGCTTGTAGGCATGTATGAAAAACAGCTTGATATATAATTAATGTAAAATAAAACATTTATTTTATGAAACTTAAGTAAAAGCTGTGTTGTTTGGAATACTTTCTTTTCTTTCTTTGCATCTGAAGTTAATACAGAGCTAAAGAAGATGGGAATTCATAGAGGTCAGGATCTTGAATCTCTAAGGTACGTTTCTTTAATAAAACTCTATATATAGAGTTACACATCATGCTCTTTGGATGTTCACTATTGTAAGAAATGATGGTTTCCAAAATGTTATTTTAAATCTCCTTACCCTTTGGTAAACTGAAGGCTTAGGAAGCTAGATGAGCTCAGTCTTTGTGCCCATCTGTAGTTTCAGTACTGTATATTTCAACCATCTTTTATTTCTAGGCCAAATACTACCCTCAGGGAGACCTAAAACACATACAGATGATAACAATAGTCTTCACTGTCTTTTCAGGAGAGTTGAAAACTATAAACTCTGGGTTTATTCGTTACTCTTTCAGTCAGAGCTACAGTGTTAGCTGTTAGGTTGTGTTCATAGAGCATGAGAAAACTGGGTTCTGAACCAAAGATGATCTATATAGGGCTGATATTTCAGTAAGAGTTGTGGATGACTAGCAATTAATAACATGGATTTATGGATGTGGGGCTGGGTTACAATGCTGAAGCTTTGATGAGTTATGTTTACAAGATCCTTTGACTTTTAATATAGTGCTTTTCATTAAGTTTATTTATAATCTATAGTTTTTATTGGCTATACTTAAATCTACTCTATAAGGATTTTGAAGGTTTATAGCAAACTTAGAGATACAAAAAGTTAAGTAACTTTATCCAGTGAGTGCGTTTATCCAAATATGTCATCAAACTTCTCAATTTCCTTTTTAGAAGGCCAGTTAGGGACAGACTGACTCATTCTCCTGTCTGACAGAACACAAAGACATCCAGAGTTTAGCTGGCAAGACTATTGAAAAAAAGGGAGAATTTTAGGATTTCAGGGAGTGTGTCTTGCTTCTTAGTTCCCTAGTTGAATGTAAGATAAAATTTTCAAATGAGAAACACGTGAAATCTTGTCTAAACATCTGAATAAGCGATGTCCCAATTTCCTGATGACTTAAATGCAAATCGTAGGATGTGGACATTCCTAAAAGTCATCTTAGTAGTCATAAATTTATACGTCAGAATAACGTTTACAGTGCTAAGAATTTTCTGATAACCCTAAAATTCTTAGCATACAAATCAAATTGAAGGAGGAGGAGGATGCATGGGTTTCCCTTCTGCTAGGTTTTATTTCCTTTTCCACAGGATTGTCTGGGTTTGTTCAAGTGTTTTCCCAGGTTATGAGGAGGAAGGAGGCTAGTGTAGCATGTAAGGAAGTGCAAGTGAGAAGATGCATGCTTCCTTCATATGTATATATAATGCTCAGAGATTTTGTAGCTGGACATAAATGTGTTGAAGCTCATAGTATGCCATGGGAAACTTGGTTATGAGTTTAAACCTCAGGTCTTGATAACTGATGTGTGATCTGCATTCTCTGTTCTCGTGGCCATTTTGCTCTTGCCCATTCTTAGGATATGAAACTAATTATAGCATATATAAGTCACTTAAAATCTTCTGCCACGAGAAAGGTCTTAACTTCATTGAGATTTCTCCTCCTCCACACACTTGAACAGGGGTATAATTTTTCCCATAGCAATAATTTGTTCTGGAAAGTTATGATAGTGTCAAACTTTCTGTCTCAGGGAACAACTTATAGCTTTTTCTCTCTATCTGATGTTGTGTGTTTCCTTTTCAAACTCTAGTTACAAAATCCTGTGCCAATTTCTCCCTCTCTCCCAGCCTCGCCCAGCAATGAATCAGAAGTGCACCGTGTCTTTTTTTGGTCACAGGTCTTGGTGCAGTCATCCGCTTCTATTGTTGCTTATGATTAGACTAGTTATGCTGTGCTGCACATGGAACGGCACACTCAGTCTTATTTGGAAATGTAAATTGGTGCCTAGAGTGAGTGCCCCATTACTGAGGGCAGTGCCTCACCATGAGCATATTTAGCCAGGGCTTCATCGTCCACGCTGGTCACTGGTTAGGTTCCAAGCAGAGTATATGGAGTTGGTGTTGATTTACAAGAGCCATAAATATTCTGAGACTTACCATCTTAGAAAGATCATCTTTCTCTTTGGGCTCTGACACTATGGTTGAAAGTGCTGACCAGAGCTATCACCAGGGTTCTTTTCCACGATCGTCCCTTTCAGAAGGATTTATGCCCCACTTATGAGGGTAGAGAGGGTAGCAGTGTAGGAGAACATCATTTGACTAAGGTTTTCCATTGTGTTCTCCCCGGCCTCAAAGTATGCAGTGGTAGTATTGGTTGGTAATCGTGACAGTTTACCTGAAGCAGTGAACAGACAGTTTATGTGCTCAGAATTAAAAAAAAAATAAAAATAAAAGACAAGCCTCACATCTCTCTGTCATTCCACTAACGTAAGTGGAGTTGGATGAGAAATGGTTATCGCCTAGATCTTGCTGATTGCAGGAGGTGGAATAATTTAGAATTGCACCGTGGATCTAGAGAGTTTCTCAGTTGTGTTAACACTGAATTGAAAGCCCTGTTTCTATTTGTATTTATTCTTAGTCTTTGTTTTGAATAAGCATAGCAAGACCTTATTTAACAGTTTCAGTTTCTTAATCCCTTTGTTAACCTGGATTTTTTTGACTTATTTGCTTTAAGATAAAGTATTTCAGCCTTCCGTCATGCACAGAAAGTGTTGTAGAAATCTTTGAATCCTTGAATTTTGACAAGGGTTTGATTTCACAACATCTGTTGAAAGTTATGTATTGCAATGGTACATAGTTTTTCACATACGAGCATGAGGTAATTAATCTGTGTACATCACTTCCTTGAGCCTGTCTTTGTGCCTCAGTGGTGTTATTAGTGGGACCGTCCCATTGGGGTGTAATGCAGAATAAGAATGCTAATGTTTTGTTTGTGGCGGGTCTCTCTTACTCACCTACAGAACACTAGTTACCCATGAAAAAGGTCAAATGTACAGAGATCTGGCATCCATTTCACAACTTGCAAGACATAGTCTCAGGCATATGTAATATATATAAGTCATTGCCAGAAAGCTAAAAGGAAATGATTGCATTTGAGTACAATGCAATCTACAACAATAGTTCAGTGTGCATGAAATTAAAAACTGCTGGTAACACATGGAGAATAAATAAGTCGACAGTGTTTATTTTTACTGTAGCTTTCTATAGAGATAAGATCCTGCTTCTTATAATATTTAATTGGCTTCATTAAGAAAAACAGCAAATATTAATTATACCCACCGTTGTAGAATATTGAATTTTCCAGAGCTGGACATGCAATATATTGTTATTCCAATGTGCGAATGTATCAGAATAAAAAGTACAGCACTGTTACGCTGACAACATACTAACACGCTTCCCCTTTCAGCTGAGATGGTTCTTTCTCTCCTTAATGGCCTGTCCCAGTTTTCAAGCATTGCTCACTTGACCTACTGTGTGTAGCAATTACTTTCATCTGATACTGTCAAAAAAAACAAAGCAAGCCACTTAACCTAGAATGCTCAGTTTTATGAAAACACCTTTCTTACCTACTCAGTACCTGAGCAGGATTATAACACCATATGATTTAATTTTGGTACATTTTTAGTGTGATGTTTAGTCCATGTAATGACATTGCATGAGAGAGTAAGGGTGTACTGTAAAGGTACACTAGAGGAAATACATAGCTTTAATGCAGTAATGAGAGTGCATCCAGTGAAGAGATGTAGAGGGGTGAAATAGCTAATGTGGAAATGATAAAAAAATATTTTTGAAGTGAGGGTCTGTAAAAGGATTTAGTTATTTGGATGGACAGAAAGATATGTTTGGTTTATTTGTGTGGGTTTGGTAGGTTTTTGGGGGGTTTTTTAGGAGGTGGTGAGGGGTGGTGTTTGTTTATAATTTTATTTTTTATTTTCTGGGACATACTATGAAAGAATTTTTGAGGTCATGTAGAAAATGTGTCCATGTATGACAGGCCAAGTGATAAGCAGTATGACTTTGTTACCCTAGTTTTAAGAACTGAGGTATTTATCAGAGAATCTTAAGGATGAAGCTGAGGGCAGGGAGATGAAAAAGTGGGTTTCCTTCTAGTCTCATGGAGTTGGGGATGATGGCAGGTTGCTCACAAATGGTGAGATTTGTTGATGTGATGGTGGTTGGAGTAGATTTGAGTCATTAATATAGAGATAATGGCTGGCTTTGAGTTTCTGTGAGGCAAAGCACAGAGGATGAATGGATAAAGGATAAAACCTAAAGAATAAGACCCGTGGAGTCCTATGGACAAAGCAGAGGTAGACAATGAGAAGTTTCCAACCCAGATTACACTGCGGAGACACTTCAAGAAATGAGTCTAGCTTGAGTTGCAGAAACCCTGTGTGGGTAAGATGGCAAGGAAGTGCTTAAAACTCATTTGTGTCCAAGGCAGTGAAAAGATCAGAGACAATGAAGATGGATTAGGTTCAGAGGTTTGCTAGAGGGGAAGTTATTGAACCTTTAATGAGAGCAGTTTCAGTTGAACATGGGGCAGAAGCCAGACTAGAATGATGCCTATAATGAAACTGAGGGAAAGGGCCTCCTGGTGAGGATGGCAAAGACTGCATCAAGAACCCTGGCAGCCAACAGAATCACTGGAGATCTTCAATAGTTAGCTGGACAGGGGTCTGAGCAACCTGATCTGACTCTGAAGTCAGCCCTGCACTCAGCAGGTTGTGCTGGAGACATTAGGAGATCCCTTCTAGCCTGTATCACTCAACAGAGCATCATATTAACTGCCTGATCTTGAGGGGTGCAGCAGTTGGAGCAATAATCACAGTTGTGAGACTTTTGCGGGTTAGTTCCATTTTTTATGCTTGGTGAATGCTGACCCTCCAGATGGGTATAATAATAACTTTTATCGGAATACTGAAAATGCCCTTTACTTACTGTTTTTAGAAGAAATGCCTGATACAGTGGTATAGTGTTACCACTAGCTAGCTTACATTTTTTCACATGCTTAGAGCATAAGGAATAAGTTTCCTTTTAGGAAATGTTGGATTATCTTATATGTAAACAATTGTGTTTTCTTCTCTGGACTATGTTGTCTATATGACCTTTGTGAGTGTGAACTAAGAGCTAAAGCAAAACATTATGATGGCTTTCTTCCCTGTAGGAAAACACCCCTCATCTTAGTAGATGATCTTTAAACTAAAGATATTATTAATAGCTGCTATACCAACCTGCACAGTTCTGAATTCCTTTTTATCATTTATCATAACTGCCTTTAAAAATCTATTATATTGCTTATGAGCAAACTGCTATTTTTTTTCCTGTCCTGTTGAACAACATTCACTTATTTAATAGGTGTATGTTCACAATAAAGCTTTGCCCTTTGTATAGTTGAGAGTCCATACAGTATATAGAAAGTCTGAAGACGGGACACACCTATACATTGGGAGATTTCTTCCTTTCCTCCGATTTAACCCTTTTACCCCAAGGTGCCTGTGACTGGTTTCTTCCTCTCATACCTTCATTTCCTTTCACTGTTCAGAAAATGGGGTATGACTGTGCTTACATAATACTTAAAACTCCTTGATATTTTCAGAGGAACTGGGGGGGGAGGGGGGAGCAAAAATTCATTTGCCATTGCTTTATATATGAAACATTTCATAGAATTCTATTTGTTCTTAATCAAAATGCAAAATTCACATCCTGAGAGGATTTAAATTGGACTGAAGTTTTTGAAAGAGAAGAAAAGGTCACTTTGCAATGTGTGTCCTGAATGTCAGGTCAGGCAAGCTAATGTAGAAAGAACTGTGCCTTAACTTGCTGAGTGGGTTTTTTTGCTTATGTGCTTTTTTGTTGTTTTTTGTTTGGGTTTTTTTTTCTTTCTGTTATGGCAGGCAATTGCGTGGAGATCTTGATGGCGACATTACTTGGCAAACGTTTTGGAATCAGCTCAATATGTGACATCACACCCCCTTAAGGTTTTCCACATAAAATACGTTCTCCAAAGAAAATACAAAAATTGAGACTTAATCTGAAATCTATTATTACATCCTCTAAGGTCTCATTAGGCACCTCAGTATTTCCCCTCCCCCGTTCCCCTTTTTTCCAGTCAGATAGACTAAATGTTGCAGACAATAGTGGTAAATGTTTTATAGTCTTCTTGGGGGCAATAGGGAGGAGGGGTAGGGAAGAGAGTTTTAATCCCACGTCTACCCTCTTTNTCCCTCTTTTCACCAAGAAAAAAAGTACAAGGACTTTGATGCTTAGTCTTTCCTTCTGTGTAGCTTTTCATGCTGTGTGAGCACATGTGTCTGATGTAACATTTTGCCACTTTTAGCAACTGCAGTTGTTTAGCTCTGTCTCTAAGAGGTGAGTGTCTCATAGTTTTTGAGAAAAAGACAGCAGAGGAGAAAACTTCCATTCATCTCAGATTTTGGTTCCTGGTGTGATGATGCTTCAGAAAAAGAGTTTTTCGAGAAAAAAGTCAGTTCTGTGCCTTATGGGGTGACTTGGTATATGTTTTTTTGTGTGTTCCTGTGCTTGCCTGCATCTGTATACATTTCTCTGAGAAGCAAAGGGGGATTTTTTTGCCCAGCAGCTTTAATTGCAATCCATAAATATGGCTGTGTACTCAGTGGGAAGCATATGTGCTATCTTTGATAGACCTGCAGGAGAGAGGTGTAGTGCGAAGGGTGAACACTGCCAAAATACATGGAACATGATGTTACACAGGCGAAGCAGAGGAAGAATTATCTGTGCATAATGTGAGTTTAGAATAGGCTTGACGTTCTCACACCCAAACATTTCCATCTGGAAGCTGTTCCTAAGCAAAAGGAAACAGAGACAATATTCTCATATCTTCTGGTGTAGCTATCCAGGGAATAGGAAATGTTCTTCGATAATTTTTTTTTTTTTTTTTCCTCCCCCTTAGGATGTGTTCAGTTTATTGCAGATTTGGAGAAGCCATAGTTTAAAGTGGCTTTTTTAAAGACAGTAAATACATTATATTCTTCCCAACCTTTCTGAGAATTGGTGGTGAAACCCTCACACCGTGCTTAAATGAGCTGTGGCGCTTCTAGGTTATGCTTAAAAATGAAGTTGAATTTATGGGTTTTATGCCAATCCTGATATAAGAACACTATTGCATTCTTGTTTTCAAAGCTTTCTGTAAATTATCCTCTGCCTTTGATTTCCTCACTCTGTAGTTCTGTGGTCTGTCGAAACACCACCTACTATTCCTCATGTCTTTTTCTTCCGCCATCAAAGGCTGCAG
>VXAK01027018.1:152448-214147 GCA_013399435.1 Arenaria interpres | reverse complement strand
TCACATACTGTAGTGTACACTGAGCATCTTAAACATGCTGAAAGGGTCACTTGCTTCATGTTGGTTGTAACTTTACAAATTTGCTTATCTCCCTGTATTCTCTGTAGTGTAACATCCCGGTCACCTTGCCACAGGGCAGATTAAGCTGCTAACCGTTTGACTTACCTCACGGGCTTGTGGAGATGTAGACACTACTGTTATTCAGGAGTAATTAGTCATGTTTTCACAGCTGAACTCTCAAAATACAACTCTGCAAATATTTCTGATTTTTAGTGGATGCAGAATAAGAAGGTGGACAGACCCTCAGATGAAATGTTAAATTGTAGGTATTTCTTAGTACTATGGCAAGAGGTAACCTTACCTTTCACGTTCTTGTTCCAGGAAGTTTGTAAACTCGTCACTTTTTTCCATGTATTTGCTGTGCTTCCTCTTCTCCTCTTCTAGTTCATACAGTGTCTGTCTGTGCGATTTTTCTACCATTAGAAGTTGCTCCAGCATTCGTCTGTGAGTTTCTTTCTGTTTCTCTACAACTTTATCAAGCTACAAAAAAAGCAAAAACTCCTGAAGTCTTTTGAAACTCTTACTTGCTCAGGCTTTCATTAATGAGGCTTACTAATATAAAATTCATTTAGTAGTCTAATGGTCCAGTCCTTGGGTATCTGTTTGGAAAGGGTTATTTAGTTCTGTCAGTCTAATTCTGACAAATTAGAAAACTAAGTTAAGGTACTGTTTTACGGGACCCTCAGTCACCTTCTGTGCCTCCTCCTGCCATGACTGATCCTCAACAGCTACTAATTAACAGTTACTGTTCCCAGGGCTGTGCTTTTCTCATTGATCATTGCAGTAGAGAAACAGATGTCCTGGCAGAAGAAGCCTTTGCTTCACACAGAGTAGACCAACTTGGTTGAATAGAAATAGCTGCCTCATTTGTAGCTGCATAGGAAATGAGAGCATTGAATTGGCTTTGTAAGGGAGACAGGTAGATTAAAAAGCAGTTTTCCTCTAGTTTCACAGTAAATGCATGGTAGAACCAAGAGTGGAAAACACTTCTGTCTCCTGTGCTTGCTCTGAGTTTCTGGAATAAGTGAGTGCTAAATTTGAAATGGTTGGAAGTATTTTTATTTAATGGTGGCATTTCCTGTTTTGTTCCTCAAATTTCACACATTGTAAAGGGATTTGCCTTGCAGGTGGCACCTTTATAGCACACTCTGAACATCAAATTCCCTCCCCTTCCCCAAGGATTCTTTCTGAGCTTCTACCTATTATATAGTAATGTTTTAATTTAAATAATCTGGTTTAAGTTTTGGTAATAATTTTTAGTTTTTTCTAAACCACAGAGGTATTGGCATAATTGTTCACTGGAGTTATGCTGTTAAACAAAATGATTTCCACAAACTAAGAGAAAACTGTCATTCTGAGGATTCTCTTATAGTTTTGAATGCAGTATGTGATGGATGGAATTATGCAAGTGTGTATGTATGAAATCAGAACGGGTTTTCCTCCTTAGCCATTACTGATCTAGCTGAAGTTTGAGGAATGCTCACTGGATGCCACCTAAAGACCTGGGAAGAGTCTGTACTGGTGAGAATCTTTATTCCCTTTGCCCTGTGGAGACTGCCTCCCTCATCAGGTTAACACAGGAATTCTCGTATCCTTTTTGGAAAGGAGAAATTTTGAGTTTAAAGCCTAGTGCTTCCTTTTAACCGCAGTCTATTCTAGTAGGTCAAGCTGCTTTGCAGTCCTTCTCTATTAATAGGAAAGAATTCACAAATGAGCAGTGTGGGAAGCAAGGCTGGTTCTGGTTCTCCAGTGTTTCCCCTACAAGGAATTCCATGTGCCACAAGGAACACTGGGGCTTCAGATTCTTAGGGCCACTGCTTATTTTGGACAATTTAATTCCAAGGACTATGATTAATTATTTTTTCCTCATGTTTATTCAGTTTGGCCAATAGAAGCGATGATAGACAGAGCTGGAATGCCGAAAATTGAGTTTCTTGAATGAATAAGAATATCCTCAATTTCTGCATCGGCTTCCAAGTCTCCTCTTGTTTGCTTCAACTTCTTTTTAAGCTTTATATATTCTCTTACATTTCTTGTAAATTATTGTTAATTTATTTTTTTTTGGTGACACTACTATGAATAAGGAAAAAGAAACCATTGACAAGACTTAGAAGATGGTTTGAGTCCAAAATATTCCAACAAAAATCTGGACCGTTTTGAGAATTGCCCATTCTTGCCCTATGACTTTAGAGAGTGTCTTTTCTGTTCCAACATAGCTGAGCTTATTTTATGAATGATGAAACAATGTAAAGAAACATGACTCTTCTTTTTGGCTGTATTGTGGTGCTTTTACAGCAGGCTGTTAAGGTGTGTGGGTTTTTTTCCTCTTGTTTACTCATAATTTGCACACTTTTACACCAGCAGCATCGGTGCTTTCTGAAATCATTGTCCTCAAGTAGGATGACTCTTGGGAAAACATTTCTTACCTAAACCCTTGCATATGCAAGCTTTGTCAGTGAGCAAGTGCAGCCTTATAAAGTAATCTCTTGGCTGTGTTTTCTGTGTCTTCTACAGAAGTTGAAAACTGAGTTGCCTTAAAAGGTCAGCTTGAAGAAAACTGGCCATTTTGAATTTCTCCACGCTTTCCTCTCTTCCACCAGAAAAGGAAATTTAAAAATTTACAAATCTTTTGGTTAACTACTAGCTTACCGGAATCAGAGAATTTTATTTGGGTTTTTGTTTTGGTTTGGTTTTTTTGGAACAGCTATTGCACAGGTGCATGAAGCACCATCACCCCAATTCCTGATCTTCACCTTTTTAAAGGTCATGCTGTCAGGTGAATGTATTTTGTTCTCAGAAGGCAACCTGTCTCCTGTTTCTTCATAAAGTTCTCGTGTGCTGCTGTTTGCAACTGTGGTCCTGTCTTACTTAAATTGATACGAACTGGGCATCAGCCTTGCATGATTGCATTTGCTGGTACCAGCTCTCATTGCAACATCAGGTGGGGAAGAAGGCAAAGGTGTGAACTTCTGATTTCTTTTGGCAGGCTTTCTGCATGGATGGGGTTAAGAAAGTCAAGTGATGCAGTTGTGTGGATTGGACCACTGCTTCAAAAGTCTATGTAAGAACCTGAGGGGATGTGTAAATTGCTATCGTAAAAAAACACTGAGATTTCTGGCTACAAGCTGATGATAAATCAAATGACTCCTGTTTCCAAACATATAAATGCCTGATGGAGATGAGGGTTAGTCATCAACATAAACAACATTAGCCAAATAGAAAATAGTTCTGCTTCTGCACTGTTGGGTGTGAAGGGTGTGGGACCTGCCAGCAGTGTTTTATGGGATCAGTGTATTTTGTTTGCTCTAGAGTATTTGTTGAATGGCTAAGAGAGGTTAATTATTCCTATAATCCAAGCAGCAAGTATGCAAGAAGAAAGGTAGTCACTCCAGGTTTTTGTTTTGCAGTTCTGAGTGAGCAATGCCAGAGTGTTTTACTTCACAGTTGTGTTTTTATCAGTGTTGAGATTAGCAGTTTGGATTACAAACTGGTCTTTGGAATGGGAGAGGTGTGTGTTCAAGGCAGAGAAGGGGAATGAGGAATTTGAAAGTGGGTAAAAAGAAGAGTAAGGTGGTGCCTCAAAGCTGTTTTCATGTTGCAGACTTCTCCTGTTGCTCAGGTTAGAAGATACATTTGTGTTTTCTTTTCAAGCATGCTGTCAAATCAGTTCTACCATGAGCATCTGCAGCTGCACGTGGCAGTTGTGGCTGGGAACAAGGTGGAGAGTGGGAACTTGGGATTCCTCTCGGGAGAGAAGGGAAGAGGTGCTGGACCTGTCTCCTGGTACAGGTAGTTGATAGAGAGGAGAATTGGAGAGGCAGCAAATCCTGCATCACAATTAATGCAGACACTTGAGATCCGCCTGTAAACTGCGTAATGGGTATGGGTGTTTGGCCTTGGGACACTTGTGTACCTTACTGTGCAGCACGCCTCTCCCTCCCTGCAGCACCGAGCAGAGCAGGGTCTGGTACAGCTTTGCAGCACTCCCGTGTGCTTTGTTTGGAAACTTTTTTTGTGTCCCTTTGCAAGATAAGGGAACTTCCCTGGGGAGCAAATTTGACTCTTGCCTTTTCCCTGTGAGATCTAGCGGCTGACTCCCAACAGATCCAGCAGAGAAGAGAGAGAAGCCGTGTCAACCCCTGTTAGTGTGAGATCCTCTCAGAGGAGCGGTCTCCAGAAGCCCCTGGTTCCTCAAATTACTCTGTCCAAATGCTAAATCTGCGCATGGAGAAATATCCATTTATATGTATGCACACACGTTTACTCAGCATATACAGTTCTTGGCTACAAACCACAGAGGGCTAATAAGCAGCAGTATAAATGTCTTCTGTTGAAAATTAAAGTGATAAAATCTTAATTAAGTGATTTGTTGTTTTGTTCTTGCTAACCATGTGGGCTTCTTGCTAGAATTAATACTGGAACATACTGTACAATACAATGGAAAATAAGAGGCATGGTCTTACGTAACTGTGAATAGTTCAGCAAGCTAAAAATTCACAGGAATTTAATCGTTTACATACATTTTGCCACCAACTCATGTCTGAAGTCAGATTAGCCCGGTGTGTCTCATATCCATTAAGTTGGAACTTTTCATCTTCTCTTTTTCAGACTGTTTTGTGTTTGGCACTGTGCCAGAATAAAATCCAGGTTACTTACATTTCTTTATCCAAAGTTCAATAAAATATTATTCCTGTTAACAATATCCTCACAGTCGCTATTTATAAGTGTATAATCTCAAGTTTAAGATTACTGGAGATTATGGGAGCAGTTCCTTCCTTGTCTTTTTCAACCCTAGCTGAGCCAAATTTCCGTGCGGCTACATTGCTTTCCTTTTCCTGCATGCCACGTTGTCAATGTTATTGTTTCTAGTCTCTTCCTATTACTAACTTATTGGTTCCCTAGAGCTGTCGTTGTTGGAAAATTATGACCAACCCTTGTAAGACATTGTGTGAATGCAATCAGATATACTTTGTTAAGAGGCTGATGAAGATGCATCTTTCCCTGAGTTGATTGGCACTGGGATTTTAAAAATGGATAAAATTTTGAAGTGTCCTTCATGGATGCAGAATATAGGCTTTCCTCTAGTTTTGCTGCTTTTAGAGGAGTTCTCAAAGTGGTAGGAGGTTCATCACATTTCAAACAGTGAGGGATCAGACTTCTTTTTTTTTTCTTTGAACATGTTGTTGGAAGCTGGGGAGAGTTAGAAACCAGAATTGGCTTTCTAATTCCACGAAGGTTTGAAACATGAGAAAAAGACACCATAAATTATGCAGCATTTTCCTCTTTGTCTCTCTCCTCCTACTTCACCTTCTCTGATGGCTTTTTGATTCTTTTTTTAAAAATTGTTTATTTTTGAGTCTGGAAAAATGTTCTTACGCTATTATTCTGTGTTTGGAAGAATGTTGAATACCATTCTTTTTCTATTCTAGAGAAGTGGCAGTTGATCGGAAGGCAGATTTTTTTCATGAATTGATCTAAATTTATGAATTGATCTAAATTTATAAACCATGAAAGGTGGAAAACCTTTCCCGGCATTTGTGTCAGAGAGAAGCAAACCCAAAACGAAAGTCTATTTTCTTTGCTTTAAACATAAAACAATTTATTGTATCCTCAGGCGTGAGGAACTAGAGTAAGCTTATCTGGCATTTGTTAGGTTGCAGAAAGAAATAGCTGTAGAGAAAATTGGGCTGAAAAAATCCTCTTTCAAAAAAATTAAAAAATTTCCTCATAGCCAAGGAAGACATGGTTTTTGTCTGTCACACTCCTCATAGATTTTGCAAAGGAAGATATAGTACTACTGTTTTCTATTTTGCTACATTTCTTCACTCATGAATCCTATTCCTAGTGAGTAAAGCTGTCCACTCACCAAATTTTCCCAATAGCTTCTTAACCAGATTTGCCAAGAAACTTCATAAAATTTAGGATAGATGAGTGACTTGTAAGAGAATGTTAAAAGACCAGTAATCTTACAGGTGCCTTCTGGAATTCAGTGTATTTTTCAATTGAGTTTTGTGAAGATCCTCTGTGTTCAGGGCTACAAGGCTATATTGTCAAGGGTGAGAGACACATGCTGTATAGAAACTGGATCAGCAGAGGTTTTGTGGGCAGATACAAAGGTATGTTGTCGTAGTGGCAAAGGGGGAATTTAAATGGTTGGTTCTCATACTTTGTGGCTGGTTCCACCTCCCTCTTGGTTTTTATAAATGTTTAAAAAATCCAAACAAAAACCCAATGGATCTCTGACTTAATTTGGGGGGGATTTTGAAACTGAAATAGTGGCATGCCTGCCAATTACAGCATCCTTTGGTTTACCAAGATATATGAAGTGTCTGGGGGTCCTTCTAGTGTCTCAGTTGCCCTCAGGATGTTTACCTTTGCCTTTTGGAATTGCCAGATCCAGTGGTGTTAGAAATCCTTTCTCTGCCATTAAGTGTAAGAAGGAAAAAGCATGTATAAACTTATGTAAAGTAACAGACTGAACTTATGTTTTCAAACTTCTTTGGACTTCTCTTCAAATCATTTCCATTTGTACTCAAAGTTTCTGTGACATAATGCCACAATGTTTTAAAATAAAGTTCAACTGTGGAGGTTAATTTATCTGGTTCAGATTATAGTCAGAGATTTTAACCTCTGAGCCTCTGAAATGAGTGTTGACCTTTTGCCTGACATAATTTTCTCTGAAATGAACTCTGTATCCTTAGGTACATGTCTTTTCAGAAAGCTTGGAAAACACTTGATAGAAGAATTTTATTCATAATTTCTGCTTTTATTTTGAAGATGATTATCTGTACTGAGCAGTAGATTAAAAATGTTTATCTAAATTTAAAAGGAGACACTTACTTTGGGAAAAAACATATTCTGTTATGAGGGGAATTTTTATATCCAGTGATTTGCATTGCAGGGTGGAAATGAAATTCAGATTACATTATTCAGAAAGTATGGCGGCTGCTGCTGCAGTGTAGTTAAAGGTTACATAGGTATAATGTGAGAATATTAGATACTTGCCTGGATGAAGTTTCTGATGACAGCTCATTACAGTAACTACTTGGACAAAGCAGCTGTACCTCTCACTTCCACAGAATTAGTGGGAGCTGGGATATATAAAGGTAGGCAGCTGAATGGACCCTTACCAGCCATTGGTAAGACGGCCTCAATGAGACAAATAAAGAGGCATCTGTTTGTATGGGTTGTAAATTTGGATAACAGAAAGGGGGGAAAAAAGAAGACAGTGTCAAAAATAGAAAGCTGACTGTCAGAGTTTGAGTTAAACTTTGACAGACATGATTTTGTTTAAAGCCCCCAGTGTGCAGTATAAATGAGGATCGTTAGATACCTGTTGTTATTAGGGACCCCACTGGACCCTGGACCTTGTTCTGCTATCGCACTCGTATTGAATTCTAGATTTGGAACTTGTTTGCTTTCTTTCCCTGAGGTCAGTGAGATATTTTCTGTTGAATTTGGTGGGAACTATGGTTAAAAATCAATTATATGTTCATACCTCTCCCATAGGCTTTTCATAGATATCTTCTTGCCATTGCTCAGCCTTTGTTTGAATAGCATCTCGCTGGAGGGCCTCTAACACCTTCTTGGGAGTAACAAAGCCGTATTGTGCTTCAAGCAAAGCCAAGTCAATTTTTTCAGCCTTAAGTACTCCTATAACTTCATCTTGAGCCTGCAGAAACACAAAGTAAGGTTTTATTTTGTTAAACTGTGTATGTGTATAGGTGTTAGCTTTCTACTTTTGATTTTGAGAAAACTAAAAAACTTTTTAAAGAATGTTGTGTATGTCAAATGTCCCAGAATAGTCAGTAACATGAAAACAGTTAAAAAGTATGAGGGAAGTATAGGTCTGTATTTTATTACTTCTGCATAAACTCCAACATCTTCAGAACCATCGTCAATACTGAAGTACTTTCTTAATGATTAGAACATATTGCTGTTTCTCGACCAGCACGTAGCTTTCACGACACAAAATTTCAGGGCAAAGTGTGACTTGTGGTATTAGAAGCTGATTTAAAATTGTTAGTGAAAGATGTTAGAATGGTTCTTGGAGCCTGGAGGTGTTGTGCATTTATATATTCTGGGTGCAAAGGTGGCTTCTGTAGTTTAAACCCATCTGGGGTTGTCTGCTTCTGTTGTATCGCTGAGCTCACTTGAGCAGTGGATGTAGTGAGGTGTGCGGTGCAGGGGATGTGACCCTTTGCAACATGCATCCCAAAGCCATGCAATAATGGCAGTTCTCAAAAACTAGACTAATTTCCTTCAAAGCTGGCCATGCGGTCCTGTGTGCGTGTATGTGTATGTGTGCATGCACGTATGAGACCATGCCTTATGTATTTGTAGGCATGTAGGCGTGGTGCACACACTCACGTTACATGCCTTCAGGAAATAAGCAACCTTGCAGCATCAAGGTTTTTGGAATTAACTGCTTTAAGGTTATTCTCAATTTGTGAGTGCATGCTAAAAAAAGCATTTCATAAGATCACGATTACAAGAAGGTGGTGTTACGTGGTTTCCAAAAATCATGTCGTTTTAAAAAGTATAGCCTAAAAATTTTCATTATACTTTTTCTTTTTTAATGTCATTGCATTTGTTTCCTTAATCGTATAAAATATCTGATGTCATCCTGTTACCAAAGAGTAGATACGATATATTCTCGGGTATGTTTATAATATGTTCTTCTATGTATGTGTTTCAGAAATTCTTGGCACAAGCTGGTAGGTACACATACCTTCTTCCGATCATACAGCCCTGCTCTCTAGGTCCATGCTCCATGCTGGAGAAACATGCTGTATCTATCTGCAGTATTTGAAGTGATCTATAGATTCTCTTTGCTCTTTAAAAAACAAAACAAACCACCAAGAACACTTCTTTGCTGCAAAGTTACTGGTTCCTAGGTGCCACGTTGAAGCAAAGATTTTTATAGCACGCCTTTATGGCAAAGTTACTAGCTGCGAATATTGTGCTAATTCTCTTTAAGTCCCACTTCTAATGATAATGATTTTTCATGAGAGTATCTGATTATGGGAATGTTTCCACTGGGGGGGAATCTGGTTAAGTCACCACCTCCCCTAGGGCTGTGTCCGTCTCATTCCCCAGCCGTGCCCCACTCCATCCTCCTGTATTACAGTGATATAACTAAATAAACTGTCTCAAACATTCATTGTCTGCAATTATCTCAGTTAAAACCAGAACAACATACGTGCTAATCCTAGAAGGGTAGAATAAGAAGGGAGGAAATTGGAAAGATGGATGTATCAGGAGAGGGTAACACTTTCAGTCTGACTGCTCTTGGCTGGAGCGCTTCTGTATCCCTATTTGTGACCGTGCTTAAAAAAAATGAAAAATAATATATTTCTAATTCTTATAACTGTGGAAAAAACCTACAAGAGTGATCTTGGTGCATTTTAAGTGTTCTGGAATCAGAGAGTAATGGCATCTAACTTTGAAACTTAAGTATGGTTGGATTGACAGCTGATCTTCAGAGATTTGATTTGGCATTACAGGAGATGGAAAATTAGGAATAAAAAAAATGACTTCTCACTTTTTTCATTCATAATACTTCCTTTGGAATGTCAGACATGATTTAAAGTGTTCCTGTCAGGCTCATTGTTTTCCAGTTTCTCATTTCTCTCTGTTCCAGTTTTAAATCTTTTAAATTTAAAACAATTTAAGTGTCCATGTGTGTATATATATGTATATTTATATTACAGAAGTGTAATGACGTGTGTGTAATACAAGTATATGTATATAAATATGTATACACACATCTCTTTCTTTGAGAGGAAGAGAGACTTTTCGAGGAGTGTGACATCTGAATTTTTATCTAAATTAAGAAAGGGCAGGTGAGCAGGAGAGAAGTGTTTCGCAAACATGGAAACTGTTCTGTTTGCATAATGAAACGTTCTGTAGAAGTTTGCCTTGGATCTACCCTCAGAGATTGATACATGAATCAGATATTCATATTGCACGTGTGTGTGTTCTGTGAAGCATGTATGAGTTGTTATGTAAATATATACACATATGTTAAGAATGGAACTACCCAGGTACCGTCTAGTGAATGAAGTGTGAAACCATGTGATACACCCATTCATGCTACTTTGGCCGGTTTGCTCTTCCGTCTGCCTGTGAGCAGTTTTAAGTGGCTGTCACTACTTCTGTGCAATCAGCCTGCCACAGAAATACACTCCCTGCTCACTGGAAATCTGGTTCCCACTTACTGAAATTACATTTTACCAGGTTAGGCATCATTTACCACTTGGCAGCTGGCTTGTTTTCCAAATAGAAAAATGCTCACTCTTCAAATCCAGCATCTTGTGGGCTGTGGCACACGACATTTATGCTTCATATTATGGGAAGTGAAATGGCTATCTTGATTTTTCTAGCAAAAGATGTTAGAATACTGTTGAGTGAGTTACTTCTTTTAATCTGGCACATACTGATTCATGTATGAACTTCATAGGAGAGGGGAGATAAATAATTAAGTAACACATCTTAAAGATCTCTAATATGTTCTCTCTAATAGGTTTTACAAATAATTTGCATTCAGTGTACTTAGAATGGAGCAGCAAAATAGGGAAGTTTTGTGATTTCTCTGCTTTGAGTTACATGATCATTTACAGTGGACTGTAAGTGTTTGTAGTGTGATACAGGTACACTGTGAGTAAATTTTATTTGCATTTAGGTGTGCTGTAAAGATCACCTTTTCTGGCTAATAGCTATAATAATAAGAATTAGGCAGTGTATTTCCTTAATATGAAAGCAACATGTTTTTGCAGTAAATTGGGAGAGATAGGGGGTGGGTGTGTTTCAATCTGAAATATAAAATAAGATAATAAATCACCTGTAATTCACCCTCAAGGACACTAAGAAGAAATAGCAAGTCATCACGAGAGAGATCCTCTCTTTTCTTGAAAGACCTTCTTTGCTTTTTCTCTGACTTAGGGCTTCTTAGGATGGTACTGGCTTGGGCTACATCATCCTCCTTCTGCCTTCTTTGCACGTTTCTTCTCCCACCGTAACCAACCTCTTCTTTATGGTGGTCTTTCGGCCTTTGCTGGCTCAGCTTTGGTCTGGTTGGGCTTTCTGTGCTGTTACTTCTGGAATGCATGGTTTATATCTCTGAAGCTGAAGGAAGGTGGGGAAAAAAGTAATTGTTTTAACTAGTAGAGACTATAAAACTATTACCGTAATTTATTGTGGGCATTGTTCCCTCCAGACCGGTAGTTTTCCCTCCCGCACAAGGCTGTTTGTCATTTGACAAAAGCTGACAACCTTGTGCAAGCCAACAGGAACTGGGCTGTCATCCTTACTGGATGTCGCTAGTGAAGAGAGCTTTAACTGGTTTTATGCAGTTGTAACAATTACCTCCTGAATATTTGCAAAGGCAGCAGCTTTGGCAGCAGTGCTGTACACATCACCGCAGACCACATCTCCCGATTGAGAGACAGCACCTACCTCACCTTCCAGGGAGAGAGGCCTCAGGTGATGAGGGAGATTTAAGTTTAGAAAGCTTTCACTATGAGGATCTTTCTGTTCCAATTTCATAACATCCCAGCCCTTACTGTATAGCCATGATTTCTTTTTCTTTGCCTTTCCAATGGAGAGCACAAAACCAATACTATAAGTTACGCAGTTGCATTCTCCACGTTTGGCAAAATGTAGGGGTTAGCATGTCCACACTGCAATGGGTGACCCTCATCATAAACACTCCCTCCCCACCACCCCCCCAAACCCCAAACTGCCTTGCTGATCATGGTGTTTCCCCCCAGTAACCATGTAGTATGAAACCTTCTTTAGTGTTAGACTCTAGCGCTCTAGAGGTGTTATTACCTGCCCAAAGGGAGACCTACCCTTACTAGGCTGCTTTGAAGTGCCACTGCTAAGTAAACATACTGTAATGCCTTTGCAGATAAATGACTAACACTGTATAAATATTGATTAACCTCAGGAACTCTGTTCTGTTTATCGCCACTCAGATTAAGGTATGAATGGATTATAGTCCACCTAAACAGGAAAACTGTGGTCATGGATACCATCTAGCAGACAAAAGCCTGATCAAGTGATTCAAAAGTGAAATTAAACATGTTCCAAATACAAATAAGGCACCATTTTTCTTATTAAACTGCATAGCTAGTTGCTGAAAGGTGCAGAAAATTCTTAGGGCCTATGGTAGGCAGGAGATGATTGCACTATTGCTTTTTGGCCTCACAAATCTGTTGCTCCCCCTTCCACCAGGTTCTGTCTCTAAATCCTAAACTCTGAGACTGCACTCCTTAACTGGTAATTTTTCACTGAACACTACAGATACTTCCTTTTGTTGTTCTTCTGCAAGAGCAGAGGAGGTGGAAGAAGCCTTTGGGTTGTAATGCGTGATGGCTGAGGAGAATTTGTCAAAAACATTACAAGAAAAGCAAGCGACTTTTCTACAACACTGAAGTGTCTTCTGTTCTAATTTAAAGTTCTCGTAATAGCTTGTATTTCATAAGCAAAACTTGTTTCTCCAGGTCTCCGAAAACCAAGGTGTTTCAGATTTGTGTGGCAATGCGCACTGGAACTTGTTTTGTGAAGCTGTGCGTCAACAGTGTCAGGTTAGCATGGGAGCCTGTTACAGTGCATGTAGGAAACAGGGTTGTTCTGATGACGCAGTGATGTTAGCTAATGATGATTAGTTTAAGTTGGTGCTCATCCCATCCTTCAGTTGAATGAAGGTTCTCTTTGTTCACCGTGCTCTGCTTATTAGATTTACCTTTTCCATCTTGTGTACTAACTATTACTACTTTTGAAGAAGACCATTGATTTCCTTTGAGCGTAAAATGCTGAATGCCTGCTTCGCTTTTACATACAGTTAAGGACTGGTGTTTATAAAATCGAATGCAGGAGTTAAGAGTTAAATCAGGTAACCCGAATGCACTCTGAACTTGTCCGTGTGCTTTGATGCAGCAAGCACAGGACTCTGTGAAATACATAAATAGTCCAAGAAGTCCTTGCATTTTCCCCCTCGTGTGCCCGGTGCAGCAGCAGTCTTGATTGGACATCAAGCTACTGTCAAACTTGTTGACAACAAGTGTCAATATGGCCTTCCATAGAGGAACCAGTGCATAAGGAAGAGGTTCGTACCTTTTCAATCTTTTTGAGTTGGCTGCATTTGGAAACAGGATCCTGAGAGGACAGTAGTATCTGTGATCCTGCCAAGAAGGACATCATTTTCTCTTAAGCTGTACACGTGCTTCAAGACTCCCTTTTAAGCTTGTCATGCCTACTTCTTAATCAGGTACATCACTCCTTATTGCACTGGCAAATCATCCATGAGAAGGCCAGCTGAGATAGGTTACCCTCCTGTGGAAATGGTGCCTTTGCAGCATCCCAGAGTGGATTTTTCTTCTTTTCTTGTTGAGCAGAGTTTTTGCGTACACTTTACTTACATTCCTGAATGCCAGTGCCTACTACTGAATCTGCTAATGCATATATTTATCAGATTTAGCAATTAACATGAAAGATTAGAGATTAAAGTGTCATACTAAATGTATGTTTTTAGTGCTTTTTTATTGGTACTTGAATGTAGCTGACGAGGCACAAACACTCTGGTATTAGTAGGCTGCCATATTAACGTATTCTTTCTCTGTTGATTTATTTAAGCCTTTTTATTGCCTGTACATTGGCTAGCATTTTTATTATTTGTCGTGTTGTCTATTTACATAAGTATGTTAGTGCTAATGTGGCTCTCAAAGGATGTAGGTCCGAGTAACAGAAGGGCCATTCAAAGCTTCAAATTACTGCTGACAGTGTAGGTGCTGGTGCAGCAAGCAAAGTGGACCTCGGAAATGGACCAAAATAAACATCCCATTCACCTGCCTTGAAACTCTTCACCACCTTCAAACTGTCAGACCTCCTAGATGTGGTGCCATCTAAGGGACTAACCCTCAAAGTGCACCTGACGTTTTGGACAGAATATCAGCTGCCCTGTCATGCCCTATTCCTTCAACGGCCCTAGTATAACATTCAAGATAGAAGCAGTGTCATTTGAAATTTTCCGACTGTGTGTTTTGGTATGTTGGGTTATTTTCTACTTTGAACAACTCCTTCCATGCTCTTGAAGGTTAATGAAGACCAATTTTTATTTTTCGCAAGGTAAAAATGTTAATAGGCTCATAAAATTTGTGGATTTTGATTGTCTCAAGGCACCCAAAAAGATGTCTCATAGAATCGTCTAGGTTGGAAGGGATCTTAAACATCATCTAGTCCAACCATCAACCATCTCATCCCTCCTGAGCCCAGGCTCTCAAGATTAGACTAATGAGTAGAAAATTTGCCTTTTTGTCTATCTGTGTCTCAGCTGATTTTCACTTTGAATTACGTATTGATGGGGTCTATGTACAAGAAAGCTATTATACAAGAAAGAGGTAACGAAAAAGTGAAATGTTCCTTCTTGTAATAGGTTTTGTAGTTCATAAAGTCTCTGTTTTCTCGTGGAGGACTGGTTCTTGCATCTTGTGGCAAACTTCTGCATAGAAGCTACTTTAAGCTGTGTTTCCAGCTGCTAAGAAAGAAGAAAGTAGGCGAGAAGATTTAGTTGGGCATGTGTGCCTTGTGCTTGTGATCTTTCGTCTGTTTTGGATCACTTACTATACAGCAGGTATTATAGCTACATGAATGGAAGAAACAAGGATTCTTGTGGCATTCTCACATGATGCTTTACGTATCATCTAGGCAATATCTGCTTGCGTCAAAAATCAAAGAAGTTTGACAGGGATCACCCAGACCATGAAGTCACATGTCCTGAAATGACATACCACCATGCAGTGGGTACTTAACAGAGATTAATTTACTGTAAGTGTGCTAATTGAAGAGCACAAGGCCTGTGTTCTGCACTGTTGTGCTTTCCTTCACGTTATGATATGTCTGTTTTACTGAAGATTTTGCAGTGGTATCTTGTTTGAAGTCACAAGGTGATGGTTACCACGCTCATCAGATTCAGTGCTGCTTGGTAGACTGGTTTCAGATTCAAAATGGAGGGTAGGTTACATTGACATACTCAGCAAAGTTTGAATCTATTCTCAGTGTTCATGTTCTTGTTCTTTTTATAGTTTGTTTTCTGTTCTGGTTTTTTTTTTAAAGAGCTTGCTCATCTCTGAACGTATATGCTGTCCTTCTGCATATGAAGGAGAAATTTTCCTCTCGTTGGTGATGAGCAAGTAATCTGAGGGATAAAAATATACTTTCCTGAAGAGCCAGATGAATAAATGACCAAATGTTTCTATGATGTTAACTTGGTCTCCACCCTCTCAATCATTTTCTGAAGGAGATGAAACTGCATTTGTCTCTCTGGCAGCAGTGAGCAAGCAGGTGGTTCAGAAATCCCTGCACTTTTGTGGGAGAGACTGAAATATCCTTGAGAGATGACTTCACCACAGACACTGTAGGGTTTTAGAGACATCCTTTTTTTTTCCCCCATCTCTTTTTCCCTTTAGTGTTTTCTCTTTAGTCAGTGACTGACTTACGAGCTAACAAAATCTCTCACAGGACCAAATCTTCCCTTAATCCCAGGGTAAGGATCCTGAATAGTTACAAACTTGCTGTTTCTTCCAAAAATCAGTGACTAAGCAGGGAGTGATGTCTTTCTGTTTTTTAACATCCCTTAAAGAGATATGGCAATGCTTTTGATCTGCTGAAATTGATAGGACTCCTACCAGGAGACTGATTTTTAAAAGGAGTTGGGATGCGATTGCTCAACATGCCGAAGTAAGAGGAGAGTGCAAAGCACGTGATGGCTTTTGGAAAGAGGTCTGCAACTCTCTGCTCATCACTACAAATGTGGTTTGGGACAAGAAAAAAGGTGTTCTCACCTCAGTTACTACAGGGCTACGGGACATTTCTTCCTTTCCTGTGTAGCAAAAGCTACTTTGAAGCATCATGTTCAGCTCAATGCCACACATATATGCCTAAGGAAAAGTAAACTCCTGTCCCTGTTCTTCTGCTTTCTTGTGTGGTGGTGTGCCAGCTAGTGTCCGGGCATGGGAAGGGGCTTTTGGCTAGGCCACATCATGTCCTCCACCAGAGAAAGTGTCAGATCTGTTCCTCTGTAGTCGTGATGTGGCCTGTGGGCCAGCAATTGAGCCATGCTGAACGGCGGAAGAAGATGAAAAAGTCTCCTTGTTAATCGGAATCCCAGGATCTGGCCATTTAACAGCATCATGGAGCCTTTTTTTTTAACTCAGGCCTTCTGACAGAATGTGTTTAGGACTTTCATCCTTCCCCTGAATGAGAATACATTGCTTTGTGGTGGATTTGCACCACTTCCAAAGATACAGCCCTTCCTTTTGGGTAGACTGCTTTAGTGTTTTCCTGAAAACTGTTTACAGTGGTTTCTATCTAGAGGGATATTCTCTTGTGGCTGACTATCTCATCTGGGCTGTGCTCTTAGTCACAGTAGACTCTTGTGCTGTTTTGGTGCATAGGCTGGGCAGTAAGTGGGAAGAGACTTCTTTCCTCTAATGGGTTCTTCACCCAGGGACTCTGTGATAAGGAAGTGTTTCCATCCTGGCATGGAAACTGCAAGATCAAGCTGTTTATCTGTGAAACTGATGCAGGAGCGCTTACCTGTGCAGCTTCATGCATCTATTGGCATGTGGAGTTAAAGGGAGTCAAGCAGGAGAAAGAGAAAATAAACTAACAGTCTGTTTCCCCTCTCATGGGATCTTGTCAAATTTTGTTTTTTGAAGCTCTGGGGGATTCTCCAAAAGCAGCAATTACTCAAATGGGAAGAAAAACTGGATTCAACAGAGGATGTAAACACTCCCAGACAGGAAAAGTGCACCGTTGAGAATTGGATGTCATTTTTGTGCTGGTCATGGTTTATACTCATCTGACCGCCAGTCAGATTTCTCATCCCTTGGAGATGGCGAGCCTCTTGTGAGACAGTAAGATGCCTTTTGGACTGTGTTAGAGAGTTGTCATGTTACTCTGCTGACAGTAAAGGTACTGTGTGAAACTTCCACCATCTGTTGCCTCCTCCTCCCCCGTCCAATTCTGTAGTGTTTTGGACATATGCAGTGATTGTGGTTAGGTAAGATCTTTCCAAGTCTGTTTTGCATATGAGGTCTGCACAGGCTTACAGTTGTCCTTGAGAGGCTATATCTGTGTGGGAGGTTTTCACCAGGTCCTTTTGAAGAATGTATCTGTGTCAGTTGTTTGTCATTTTAGTATTGGTATGTGAACTTGTGATGCAGTCTTCACTCTTGTAAAGTCTCTAACTACATATATATGTGTGTGTATAGATAGATATATACACAGGCACACACTATGGGATTATGTGCCTGGAAGTAGAGAAAAGAGCCTGTACCACGTGGCCAGTTGCTGGTTTTGTGGCTCTGAGCTCAAGTTAAGCTCTTCCTTTAGACTAACTGATCTCAAGCCATCTTCTGCTGAGGTTCGGGTGATGTTTACCTATGTATTTGAGTTCATACTGTGGCAGTTTAAAGCACGCCCATTCACAGTACCCTGCATGAAAGTATAAGCTACTTCCTTGGAACATACTTGGAACTTTCATATTAGGAAAATATGGTTAGGAATGCATATTCCTATTCAGAGCTCTCAAACTTTTTCCTAAGTGGGATTCTTCAGATGGTCCATAAAACCAAGTGGTCTGGGTACTAGACTTCTTCGTGGTGATCCATGAGAAAATCAAGAGTTTGAGCTCCCTGCTGTATTGCATAACATTTATTTGGCAGAACTGGGTAGCTGTTCTGAAATCTGAAATGAAGACCTGGAATTCACAAACATTTTAGCAAAGAAATTGGTACTTTAAGAGTTTTCTGACATGCGCTGATTTTCCCTTGACTCTGGTCATACCTTGGAACAACTTCTGAGGGTACCTAACGCTCAAAGGCACTCACATCACTTTTTCCTCCTGCTAAACCCTTCTCTCTCCTACACAGGATTTTAGCTCTCCCAGTTTGTGATCCAGCATTTTGCTGGGTTGATGGTAGTCTTAGAAAATTACAGTATGTTTATTGTAGTATATGTATAAAATTTATGTAGAAAATAGGTTAGACACAGTAGATTTGTTTGAGGTGATTTGTCTTCTCAGTGAGGTACTACACATGCTGCAAGGCCTCAATATGCAGCCAGGGGTTTAGTTTTAGTGGGAGAATGACTCCGAAGCTGTATGTGCAGCATAGCTTCAATGTGGTGCTGTAGGGTAACAACACCAGTATAATCCCATGTCTTCATGAGTTCAAAAGGTTGACAAGGAATCAAAATAGCTGGAATTTGTTAACCTTTCTACTTCTGGGAATTGAGAGTTGTGTGGAATTTTACTCAATTATACTGAATTGCTTCTGAGAGATTAATATGGGGAACTCTTTCTCTACCTGCTTCCTTGGGTTTAGGGTTTTCTTGGTTTTTTTTTAAAGCAAAATATTTCACACTCGTTTATAATTAGACACTAAAAGTGGATTATTTATAAGGCTTAGTGCAAGAAAGATTTATTTATTTATTTATTTATTCATTTTTCTGATGCACATGAAAAATTATTAGTATATAATCAGGTAGATCTAAGTGTTTGAAAAGGTAAACTCTGCACTGCCATGTTATCTGTTTCTCTTCCTAAATAAAAAAATATGACTCTTGCAGTTGTCTGTATGACAAACTTTTATTGGTAAAGTACACTGAAATAAAACTCAGCTGCTCCAATTTCAATTATAGGAATTTAGTTTCCAAGTATAGAATTTTCTCTTTTATGAGCATAAGAAACAGCTAATGTTATTTAATACAGTGCTTGTGGCATAATACTTATTATTAAGCTGCTGTAATTTTGGCTCCAGTGTATAATTATTCTGTAATGACGGCATTATCCAAAGCAAAAATGGGAAATAGTGCTATGTGAAAAGAAAATGTTCCTATCTTAGAAATTGTGTATCTAAACTCATCCTTATTCCTGAATATCTTGAAATTAACTGGAATGTAGACATTTATGTAGCAGGATAATTCAGCTCCAATTTAGTTAAGAACTGTAGTATATATGTCCAAGTATATATTTAAAAATAAAAAAAGAAAAAGAAACAATGAAGCTGTGTAGAGAGAAGTACGGAAGGAGCCTGGTTTTCTGTAGATCTGTGCCTATAGAAAGGCAAAGGCAGCAGCTACTGCAGCCGAGTTTGAATCCCACATTTCAGCTTTTCCTCACTGTGGCTGTCTCTCAACTCTTTCTGCAGCCAAGGATTATCTAGTGTATGTTATTTAGTGTAAGTTAATTTGTTACCCCACAGTAATTGGTCTGGGTATCCAAGACCCAAACTTCTTAACCCTTATAGCCATCTCCATTTTAATTTCACTACTTTTTTTTTTTTTTTAATCTGCTCAGTGTTTGCATGGAGTGCCATATGTCCATGAGTCATGAAATAGGTAGCTGAGACCTCAGTAAGGACTACAGAATAAAAATGTACACCTTCAAAGTATGTATATATATATTAATTTCCTTCAAGGATATTTTTGACAAGTATAGCTTTGTTGAGACATTTCTTTGTGTGGGAGTGTTCGCCTCATCGTTGCTTTTCCCCACACATGAAAATAAACCACAGACTTTTAAATATCCTGAGAAAAGTTTCTTCAAAGAAAGATCAAAAGTCTTTACTAATGTCTGAGGAAGCTGTATGGCTGCCTCTCTTGTGAACTCATGTCTATGGAGAGCTGGCTTAGACAATCAAGGTCATTATTCCATTGATTTGATCATTTGCAACATACTCTGAGAGGAGATGCCTTTTTTGAAGAGGGAGGAGGCGGGGGAATCCACAGATACCCCCTAATTTTACCAAGACAGACATGAATGAAATAACTTTTCAAAGCCAACTCTGTTTTTCCCCGCTATATTGTGTGGGATGCTCTACTTCAAACAATTGTCTTTGGCAGTGCATGTTCAAGAGCTTTGTTTAAGAATAAGTTGTTTGACATTTTTAAATATGCAATTTTATCTGCTTTTGTGGCTACTGAAGTTACGTGAAATGTCCATATACGTCTTTTAGGCTTCACACAAATTGTGTATCTGATTTTTGTTGCTTACTTGCTTGGTTTTGATTTGATTTGTTCAAAAATGTCTTTTCATCTTTTTTTTTTTTTTTCTTTTTGTATCTAAGCAACATAGAACACATATTAGCCAAGCTTTTAAAGTTTGTGGTCTTCTCTGTAATCTGGGATTCCCCACCTTTAGATAGTTTTCAGGAAAATAGATTAATTTTGTTATTCCTAAACCCTTGGTTTTCTTTATGTGTTTTGTTGTTTTTTTTTTTCCCCAGTGTCTGTTTGCTGTCATGAACTTCATCATTTATGCTTCAGACTAAATGTTTATGTGCTATGTGATAATAGAGAGTACTTAACTCATAAAAGCTGTTGAGAATAGCATTTCTCTTTTGAAGAATTTTACTGTTTTTTTTCATGCTGGCACAAAACAGCTGTGAACAACGCTTGATAAGACTTCAGGCTTGTGTCTAAACCTAAGATTTCTGAGTTGTCATATGGGATTTTTGTTTGTTTGGGGTTTTGTTTGTTTTAAACTGAGCTTCTTCATACCATCCCCATCAATTACTATATTCTGCCACTATCTAGAAATCAAACAGTAATCTTTCATTAGTTTGTCTGATCAGAAATGAAATCACCCAGGTTGCTTTTTTCCTGGACTCTAGGGTTTTCTTTTAGCTGTGTACTGGATTTTCCCTTTATCTGCTAAAGTTCAGATCTTTATTGCATTCTGTGATTCGGTACTTTGTGTTCCTATAGTTGGGCAAATACTGCTTTTCTTTGTATTTGGTAATGAACCAGTGTGATCGCATGTTGTTATTCTCCTTGCTTCTTTTGTCATTAATGACAATACTTAAGTATGTGGCAGCAGGCTGACATATTTTTTCAGACTGAGACACTCTAGTTGTGCAAGAGATCGGCTCTGGCATTTTCCTCTTCCAACTGCAACTACAGAACAGCAACATGCGGACCTCGGTGGAAGATTCGTCACGCCCCTCCCCACACCCACGTTCTCCATATTTGACATCCAAGAGAAGTACTTGGATAAATTACATAAATATCCTAAATCATTCTTTCACAGGAGTTTAGTGGAAACAAATCTCTCTCAGATCTCCAGTCCTCTCACTGTAACCTTTCTGTGCAGATTAGACCTTATTTCCTATGGAACAGAGATTTTAGGTTGTGGGTTTTAGTGAAAGGAAGGGGTGCTGCCATCAGGGCAAATAGCACAAGTTCCCTCCTCGCCTCTGAGCCAGGAGTACTGACTGGCAGTGCCCTGTATCCCCCTCATCTAACCCCACAAATGCTGCCTGTGGGGCGCGATTCATGGCGACAAGTTGCATGATTTTGACAAGAGTGCCCTAGGCTGAAAAGATGCTCTGAAGAAACTTTGAAAACTTCAATTGTTATGCTTTGGTGGAAGTCAATGTTGCATTGGTGTTTTGGATCAAAATCTCTTTTTGTGACGGGAATGTGGATTTCTGCTTTTTGTTGTTTTGGAGACTTTCTATTTTGTTTTCTTTGGCTTTTCTTTTGTTTTGTTCTTATTCATCTTGGTTCTACCAGTTGATTTTATGGCAACAGGATTTTTTTCATGATCTGGTGCATGTTCACCTCTGCACAAATGAACATAAGGGAAACATGAGCTTTCAGGTAGATTCTCAAGTCAGCTTTGTAGTTCTTTTTTAGTTTTCAAATACTTTTTTTCATTAAGATTGATTATTGCCTTAAATAAGCCTAAGTAAAATTACAACTTTGAGTAGGGGCTTGTACTTTTTATATTGTTCATATTTATTGGTGACTGTGGCTATATGTTTCTGCCAGGAAAATGTGAAAAGCACAGAGTTTGAAAAGTAACTGTACATACTGAAATTAATTTTTGTATGTGTTCAGATTGCAAGTTTTACTAGCCATGACATTCGTTATTATTTATTATAATGGCTTACAGTTTTGGACCTTCAGGTCCCATAGGAATATGCTCTGTTCTGATGATGCAACTTTGGAAAATGCAATAAAAATGAACTGGAAACCACAGCTTTCTAATAGGAACTTTCTCAGAAGCAGTGAGGTTAAGTTGCCTCTACACAGATAAAAGAAAGTGGAATGAATGTCGGTGAGCCAGGTAGATGTACCGCCTCTGTGTCTCTGACTGTGCTTTCTTTCACCCTCTGCCTTGTTTGAAATTTGGGCTTGAAGCCATCATCTGTGCTTTGGTGAAGGGCAAGTGGAGAAAACTCATATATTCCCTTCACTGCTACATAAGGACCCCATAGTTTTGCTACATGAGGTTCATACGTAAAGGCAAATGTTGATTTGTGGCTGCAGCTGCAACTTCACCCTGGTTTTGATTATACTGTAGCTGAGTCCTCAGGGCGTGGGGCAAAGCGTCCTTGAGAGGTGGCTTAGAGCACATACTGTTGTTTGTTCCTCTCTTTGTTTTCCCACTTGTTCAAATAAAATATAGCTGTGGCCAGTTGCTAGCCCAGTGGCTAGTGGGAGTTGAGGAAAGGGATTTTTCAGACATAAATGGATGGATCTGTCCAAATATTTCACAAGGTTCTGATGTTCAAAGAGGCCCTAAGGGAACAGTAAGGTCTTGAATGCCTTCTTCCCCATTGCCACCCCTCTAAAGGCCTCTCTGAAAAGCCCAGTTAAAACACCCGTTCATCCTTTTGGAAGAATGGTAATTAAAAGGAAAGCAAAACCTTGGTATTACCCAGCTTAGTTGCTTGGCACCACTTGTCCTGTGTTTTGCTGGAGCTCTGTTACATGTGTATTGGTGTTGGAGATACTTGCAGAAAGCTTTTTCGTCTGCCTCTGTGACAAGCAGCGTGGAACTAGGCAGAGGCAAGGTGGGACCTGAGGGACACAGTAGGGACCTTTCTGCTGCTTGTGTTCAGCCCTGCAATTATCATGGCAAGATTTGGCTTCTGGAGCAGCAGGTATCATAAATGGGTTGATCTGCCAGGAGAGTCTTGCTGGAGTTGCTTTTTTTTGGTCTTGGTGGTAATGATATTGTGTCCCTACTGTGTTTTCCTGGCAGCTGAGGACAGGTCTGCAGTTTTTCAGGTGTGTTAAGGAGGCCATGAACAGGTGACTATTAATGTTTGTATTTAACATACAAGTCCTTCCTAGCAAAGCAATGAGTCATATCCTGCAGGCACAGAGGGCCTCCTTAGAGCTGCTCCTTAGTAAAACTTCACTAAAATTGTTATATCTGAAGCTAATGTTTAGCTTCTGAGAGCACCATGCCTCTTCTGCACGTAAATAGTGCTAATTTCTTATACATGAAGTCAGCAGATTAACGCCTCTTTTGAAAGTACCTATGCACCTCATCTGAACGTATCCTCCTAATTCTATGTTATATAGGTACAGACATCTCTCCTAGACATAAATGAAAGAGACACTTTCTGGTCAAGCTTCTGACATGTAGGTTTGCCTGTGAACGTTTGCTTAGTGTTTAAAAAAAAAATAAAACAAAAAACCAAAAACGTTTCAAAGCAGCCACCCCATTTATTTCTGAGTGGTTGTAAAGGAGTAATTTTAACACACAGCAGGTGTGTGCATAGTGATCATATGTTCCCATGCATTAATAGAATTTACATTATTTGTCTAAGAGGATAATTTTTCTTAGCGCTCTGTTCCAATCAATTCTGGTTTGAGTGAGTGATTAAGTGGTTTTTAAAGTGTTAACAGTAGAGTGGATTTACCTTGATTAAGACAATACACAGCCCCAAATATTTGCAAGCTATTCTGTTTGAGGAACAATCACAGATCCTAACGCTCCTCTGGTACCAAAATGGCAAGTTTTCTGCTTAAATTTCTGGAGTTAAAAGAAAGGAAAGGCTTTTAAATGAAAGGCTAGAGAATCTGTCCTGGATCATTTAATACCAAATGCCAGTAAACATCAGAGTGCATATGGTGGGATTCTGCAAGCTTTCCTTGTGCAGGTAACCCCAAAGTCTGTGGGGCAGCATGTGTAATATAGGATTACAGGGTTGAGGACTGTATTTTGTGACTCTTATTGGTAGTATAACTCTGAGTACCTGCATTTTCCTTTAACTATAGTCTGGACAGTCTCAAAATGTAGCATTTTTAAAGGCCTTTTGTTAACACAAGCAGAATTTGTAAATTAAATCTAGAGCAAGTAAGATGTCTTACCATTATTTTAAGGTTTAGTCACTTTCTTGCTATATAACCTTAAAAAAAGAAAAGAATGGGGGGGGACCCCAAAACAAAACATAAAATTCTGGGATAGTAGAGGGGAAGGTATATTCATGATACCTGAGAAGAAAAACTAACTGTCTGATTTGGCTTTTAGGGTTTAGAACTGAAGAAAAAAATAAGGCAGAATTGCATATGTATGGTAACAGTGAGGTAGATTGTGGCTTATGACTCTAGTATTAATAATGACAGCAATGCCATTTTATCATACACATTCATCATTATTTTCTTGCATGAGTCTTAAGACAAACTATGTAGGTTTATCAGAGCATATTCATAGTGGGATTGGTTTTGTCATAATTTCAGCTTAATGCAAATCAGAGCTGCAGAACTTTTGCCAATCTCTTTAAGGTTAGTTGGTAATTTCTATAGAATGTATATGATTCTGAGCAAATGCTTCAATGGTAAATAGTAGTGGTTGAGCATCAGAATTTGTTTCAGGAAACTGAATAAAATTGGAATAATTTTAACTTCTCATTCTGCAGATAGCCTTTTGCAAGTAATACGTTCTAGTTTTAGCGTTGCTTTATTTGAAGAATGATATTTACAACTTCTTAATGTCCTGTTAGGTTCTAGACAAGTTTCTTAAATGCCACTGAAAAAATTCAGAAACCTGATCATCTTTACCTTACCTCATCTGCATTGTGCATTTCAAAATGAAGTTGTTGCTAAGAAGGTGTTACAACACACTGCATTTTTTTCAGGGTCTGAACGATTAAAAAGGCTTATGGCAAATTCTTGTGGTGTTCTCCGTATATCTCTTAAATGCACAGTATCCCAATTGATAGCCTTTATGTTGTGTCATCACTAGCATTTGTCAGAGATGTGTGATTTTAAGGATCTGGACTAGATATAATTCAGTTTAGCAAGTTGAACTCGATCCTAAATGATTACTATTGTTCAGGGCCTGTAAAAATAGTTTGAAGGCTTAGTCAGAACTACAGTAATAAATGTAGTGAGCAAGCTTTGAAAAAAATATTAAGAACAGGATCCTGTGAAGTTATACAGGCCACCTGTGCAAGACGTAACCCTGTGGAGATTTAAGGCCGCCTTCCCAAAGGGCTTGTACAATACTTGTAAGAAATAGCTTTGTCGAATTTGCAGCTGCCTTGTTAAGCATGGACCCATGTCATCTGCTCCCTGGCTTGGCAGGTAGAACAAAGGCAGCGTTTTGGCCGTCGTCTAACCGCTGGAGCGGTGGTGCTTGCCAGCACTGCTCTTTGGGGGGACCGTGGGCCCGTGCCGTGCCCCCTGCCCCGGGGTGGGCAGCCATGCCTGGCTCTGCCTTTGCTCCTGGTGCTCTGGAGGGCAGAGCACCTGGGCACCTGCTAACCAGCCGCCCCGGGGGCAGCAGGGCTGCCTGGGGAGGAGGATGAAGGGACAGGAGGATCTGTCAAGAGGGAGGAAAGAAGCCCTTGGCAAAACGTGGTTGACAGTTTTGGGGAAGCGGCCGGCAATGTTGGTGTTCTGTCTTTGTTTTGTGGAAGTGACGCATGCAGGTTGGACTGGACAAAGCATCTGGAAGCCTGTGAATAACACTGTGCCCTACTGTGGGACACAAATAAGGCTTCTATGTATTTACATATATAAAATACATATATATTTTAAAATGTGTAAGTATATACATATGCAAACTTACTCCGCTGTGAGGGAAAATTGTAAGGGCTGAGACCACGACACCTTGTAAAAAAGGATGATTATTGGTCCAGAATCAGATATCTTAAGATAAATGTTTTCTTTCAGATATGCAGAGGAGTGTGCGGGAAGGTTTTCACACTAGCTGTACATGCGTGATTAGCCTAGCGGGCTGTAGGCAGTGAAGAGGGATGGGGGCTATCAGAGGGCACTTCCACAAATCCAAGGCTGGATTCCTGCTCAGCAGAAGACCTGCTTTCTCCATGAGGTGTAGCAGGAGACTGAAGAGACCGGTTGGTTAAGTACCTAAGTGCTGAGGTATGAAAACTTATTCCTTCCTACAGGAATCGGTGTTGCTTCTCAGAAGATGTTGAACTGCTTGGTGAGTGCAACATCCCAGAATTTATTTTGCTGAAGCCCTGCAGAATTGATGTCAGAGTTGTAGCGGGAAAACTATTAAAACAAATGGCTTATCAGCCTATTTAATTAGGTGCTTCTAATGATATCTCTAAGAAAAAGTCCTGAGGTAGTTACTAGCAACTGTTACTCAGCGAAGAGTGCTTGTAGGGGATTCCTCTTCGTTGTTCTGGGAATACTTCAGCTCAGCCACTAGCACTGGTCAGAAACCAGAGGGCCTTAACAAAGCAAATAAGCTAAACTGCAAAGCATCATTATGCCTTTGTACAAATATATTTTGGGTATTAGATGCAGTTGATTCCCTATCTCCATAAAATATAAGGTAGCACCGGACTACCTATGCTCTATCTCCTAGGTCTATTAGACCATCGCTGTTCAAATGGGAAAGAAAATGCCTAAGAGGCATCTGATTTAGGACTCAGATATCCTGAGCAGCACATATTAAGTAAATGGAAATAATTATTCTCTCATAGCGTGATCCTCAGGGGACGCTCAGTGAATCAGTTTGCCAACAAAATTGAAACTAAGTAAAATACTTTGCACAGCCCGTAGTCAAATCTTAGAGGTCAGTGTCACAGGATATCACCGAAGCCAGGGGTGTTACTCCATTCAGTAAGGAGATTCACAGAGGATCACTTTGGTTTTGGTAGTTTAGCAGGGTGTTCTGGAGGCAGCTTAAATCCTTAAATGGCAGCTGAGGGCACGCTAGGGGAAGGATCACCCTGTTCATGCTCCTGTTGCTCTCTTTGTCCAAGCATCTGCTTTTGGCCCCTGTCAGAAAGGTTTTGGAACTAGTTCAAGCTCTGACTTGCCTCATGCATTTATCGTGTAGCACGGGTGAGACTCTAGAGTATTAATTCTCTAGTAACTATTAAAGCTAGATAGTGAAATACATTTTGTTGCGATCCGCTCATTATTTACAGCAGGGAGTCAGGCTAGCTTTGCCCATGTGATGCTTTATATATCAGAAGTTACAGCTGTCACAAGTCATGATTTCCATTCAAAGTAGTGATTCATCTTTCCATGAGTCGTCAAGAGATCTCACAGTGGGAATGAAATTTTAGCTCATGTCACCATTCTATAAGAGGAAATACATATGGAGACAGGACATTATGTTTGGGTACATATGTTTTCAGTTGAGCAGGGTTTTCTTTAAGAACTTTTGTCTCAGAAGTGTTTTGAGCAAATTTAGTATTTGTTTGTCCATGGTTAACCTCAGCGTAGTAGTTGTGGAGGAAGAAGGCTTGCTCTTACGGGAAAGGTACACTTCAGCTTGGCCTTCAAACATGGCTCAGTCCTAACTAGGAACACTAGCTTTTAGTGTGGCAGAAGAGCCTCTAGGAGATTTCAGTCTTTTTCTCCATCCTATAACTGCTGGTAATGTTATTCCAATCAATGTTCTAACTCACAATGCATTTCTGCTGTATTTCTGTCATCTCTCTGGTAGACATTTGCCTTGCTTTTTTTCTAACCACTTGTCAGAGTGGTCTATTAGAGATGTCTATTACGTTAAAAAGGCCTCTTGGGCATAAGCTAACCACGCCAGCTCTGCCTTTGGCGTTACTGATACTACATAAGAAATTCTGGAAAGAGCAATCATTTGGAGAATATGATTTCAGGATCTGTAAATCCAACGTATCACAAGTGACTTTGCGCTTTGATTATCCCTTGTGTTGAATTTTTTGTTTTTATTTTTCACTTTGGTTGTCTTTTTAATGCTCAGTATACAAACTCAGTAGGGGAGCTGGAATGGAATTTGGAAAAATCTGAAGTCCAAATGTCACAGTTTTATAAAGAGAATAAATATGCTAATGAACAGCATTTGTATAAACTTGGGGTAACATTGTGCATATTTTCAAGTATTGTATTTCTCATGAAGAGATGCCTTTTATAAGAATGACGCTATGAAGGTTGAATCAAAGAACAGCATTTGGAGAGTGCTTTGTATTGTCATATTTTGTATGTGACAGGATACAAGACTTTGACCTTTCCTTTAAGAACTTAATTTTGTCCCAGTTTGTCCCAAATCCTAGTCTTCATGATTCAGGACATTGACATCCTTAAAATTATTTTTACAACATAAGTTCAGTTGCTGAAGAGCCTCTTTTCCTTGTGCAGAGTCCTTAGCTTTGTGCACCCACGGAAGTGATGACAGTCAGAGGAGTGCTGTGAGAATGTTTTCAATCGCCTTTATCTTTCGGTGCTTCCTGCAGCACAGTACAGCTTAAGCAATGGTTGTGGTAAGAGGCAATTAAATTGATGTAAAGACCAAGTTGATTTGACATGTTTTTTAAACCAAGTGTTTATTAGTTGAAATAATCTTGGGCGTTTTTTTGGCATAATTTATGTTTGAGTGGGAACTTGACTCATTGTCAGAATTCTGTGTATTTGAGTATGTTAAGCTGACATTACCAAATGGAACCGTGGGAGGCTTTTGGCTTGTGTTTATGGAGTGTAAACCAAAGCTCCTACCTTGCTGCATCAAGAGCCACAAAAATGTTAATAGAAGTCAGAGAGGCAAGAAAAAATTTATTCCATATAGGCTGTGAACTTGCCAGTACTAGCTTTTTCCTTGGGTTACTTTCCTCTATGTTGTTCCATCTAATTTTAGGTATCACAAGGGATGAGACATCCTTGGCGTTCCTTTGGAAATTATTTTGCAGTCCTGATCAGTCTTTGAGAAGCTTTTCCCTCATTTATGTTTCCTGATCCTCAGATTTCCAGAGCAGAACCTGCACCCAAACTGTCAGCGGTTGCCTTCCTCTTAGCTTTGGCAAAATGATTCAGGCTTCCCTCTTGCTGCTGTCTGGTTTTGTTCTACTGAGTGAATCAGTGAGCATTTGCATGACTCAAACTACAAGTGTTTTAGGATAGGTATTGTGTTACTTTCTGCCGAAGGGTGCTGTGAACATTTTAAATCAACCTGCATGTATTGGGTGAAGTAGCTGTAGTTGTTAAGACTTTCTTTTATTGTATTTTCTTTAATTTCTCTCAGGCTGGATTTTCTGCACACAATTTGTCATCTCTTAGATCTTCCTAACCAGTTTCACTTTTTCTCCTCTTCCTGACCCTTTCTCCCTTTAACACTAAGGTACTGCTGCATAAGCCTTACTATAGGCACATGAAAAGGCCAGTTATAGGCACTTAAAGCTAGATTAAGATGAAGTCAGCTAGTAAAAGGTAAAATTAATCATTTAAACTGCTTGTAAGATTGGACAGTTTTTCCCTACTTCATCAGACATAATTTGTCCCTGAAGAACATATTGCTTGTATCTCAACAGCTGGTTGCCAATGTGAACAGAACGCAAGACTGAGTTGTTGTTTGAGCCTGCAGGAACATGGTAATTTTTGCAATTGTTTCAAAATCCAAAATGTTTCTGGTCTATTATCATTCGGTTAGTTCCCTCCTTTTTTTTTCTTTTTTCTATTATATAGATAAAACATTAAATATGTATTTAATCATTATAGCTGTGGAAAAAGAAGGAAATTGAGGGCAACTGAAAATCAAATTTAAACATTAGTATGCATATTTTAATTTTTGGCTTTGGGAAATATTTTCTTGATTCCTAAGATTTAATGAGTCTTGTTTGCCCTCTAAAGCGGGGGATGTAAGCTAAGAGGAACTGCAAGGCATTGACTTGGTGGATGCAACCTTATGCTAAGGTTCTTTTAGGTTTCTGGAGCTGGAAAGGCAGGAAGGTTTGACCCTTGCACAAGGTTTCTGAACCAATTTCTTCCTAAATGAGTTCTTAATACCTGTTCAGAAATTCAGGCTAGAAGGCGGCATGTGACAACTGACAAATGCTGGGTGGAAGCTCTGGGAGTTTTATGCTGTACGTTCCCTGTTACCCATGTGCTCTGCTAGCTTGCCTGTAAATCTTATTCCTTCGTCGTCTCAATTGCAGAAATATATTAAGTTCAGCTTAGGAGAGAAGGGAGGGGAAAAGTCTATGAAAATAGACAATGTTGCCCATTTAGCTAGAGATAATATTTTTGCCTAGTTCCTAGCTGAGCTTTGTCAACTCATGTACCATCTTGTGGCAGAGACACTGATTGTGGTCAGGTGCCAGAAATAGCTGAATACAGTGTTACTACTTACTTTTGCTTTTGCTTTCCACAAAACTTACCCAATTTTTGACAAAAAGTTGTTCTATCTGTTAAAATATTGACTTAAAATGTATGTAATGATCAATTCATTTGAAAATTCTTTGTTGGGAACAGCAGCTTTTCCATACTCAAGTCCATCTGTCTCTTCCCTGCACTAAATAACACATTTTAAAATTTAGCCAAAAATAAACAGAATAAAAACCCAGTCCTATTAATGTGATGGTATATAATGATGGCAGCTTAAAGGAAGCATGCTCCAGCCATCTTGCTAATTATCAGTGGCCCCTTAGGCCTTTAAATATAGTAGTCTAGAATGCTGCATGCATCTGATGGTTTTGTTGATGGCTTGGGGGAAAAACCCCAACTTGTTTCATCTCATCTCTGTTACACTAAGTTCAGCTTTCAGGCTTTGTCTATTAATTGTCCATAAGTATAGAATCATGGGATTTTATAAAGGAGCTACTTGTTTGGTATCGCAGGTTATAAGGCTTTAACTCCTCCAAAAACCCAGACTGTCCTTTGCTGGGGTGCAAACAGACCTTTAAGGCAACCTGTAGCTTGATACTGAGACCCAGCTAGTTTAAAAGAAAGGGGTAGGAAGAGGTCTGCTACTGACAATGATGATGCCAGTTTAGTGTTAACAATTTCTTTAGTTTAGAGGAGTGTCATATTTATTGCAGCACATTTTGGTACAGTGTTACGAGGCTCTAATTTGATTCTTGAGCCAGGTGCTTACTTCTGCATTTGTGTTTGTGTTTTGCTTGGTTTTTTTTACTGTAGGCAAAATTGAGCTGATTTCTTTTGTCTTGACTCGCTTCTCAGCCTTTAGATTGAGCTGTTGTACACAATGAGGTACATAGTGGCAACTGCTATTTGAAAATTTGCCACTTGGAAGGAAGCACAGAGGGTTGCCCCGCCGACCTGCAGGCACATGTATAATATATTACATGTGGATACGCCCTATCTCAGGTGGGAACAGAAGCAGCCAAAGGCATACAGAGATTTTTTTGCAAGACAGAATCAGTTATCAGAAAGATTTTTTATTATTATTATTTCTTTTTCTTTTTTTTTTTTTTTCAAGTTGAGTTTGTAAATGCTTTCTTAGATACGGTATGCACTCCGAAGTGTTACAGTATGATAACAGATGAGCTAAGTTGCTTGCTGCCAAAAGCCTGCAAAGTGTGATCGGTATGCAGCCTAAGGAGTAAACGCTGCTCTTTTAAAACTATGCCAACCTTAATATTGCAACTAAGTTATGGTTTAAATCACAAAATCACCACGGTACCCTTGGAAAAAAAAAAGTAAACTAGGTTCACTGTACAAAAAAGGGGAGGATGTGGACGACACCTGTGAACAGAGTGAAAAAGGAAAGAAAGAAGCTGTGAAAATTGCATCTTATCAGGACACTTGTGCCGCATGATCCCAGTCTCTTTGTCTCTCATCCATGTCATAACTGAGGCTTTTTAAAACATACTCTGCACTCCCAGTTGCTGCTCTCTCACAGCCTCTTCTGGTGCCTGTGTTGGAGAGATCGTGGAGGGGTGCAGCACTGTTCTCCTCATCCCCTCAACAGCTCTTATGCAGGGTGACAACAACAACAAAGAAACTTTGGTTTGGTGATGTGGTTAAGTCTGTATCATCTTAAAGCTTCTCAAATGGAAACAGTAGCCATGCAGTTCAGTGAACTCATCGGGAGTAAATTTACACTGTGAATGGAACTTTCTACTCTATTAAAAAAAAAAAAGTCACGTATTAACTTTTATATAAATAAAACTTGTATGCCAGATACCATCAGTCTGCATCGTTATGGCTCCGTCTGTCCTCCCACACCCAATATAACGTGGGTGCAGATTTTTGGCTCATTTAGTGGAAATATGGGCATGATTGATAGAGATCAAATTTTTGCTACTGCAAGATTCATTCATACACAGAGCTCATCTTAGTGATTGTGCAAATACAGCTTCATACATGAACTAGGAAGGTTTCTGACAGCCTGCCTGACCAGAGACAGCTAGTTTTAAAACATCAGGAAGTTTTGTGAGGGTGTTGGGGATGGAAGTTTGTTGTATCACGTTAAAACTAAGTTCTGTGCAAATTCAGAGTACTCTTTGCTGCTTATCCAGGTTTAGTTCGGCTTTATTGGTCCTACTGAGGAACTGGACAGTTTTATTTGCTGAGAGTCAGCCAAGTGTGTCTCTGTGGGAGAATGCTGATAAACCTTACTATTTTAAACCCAGCTGTCTGTCTCTGCTGTTTTTCAAGTGCAACGTCTCTTTTTCTTCTGCATAAATGATGTCATCTTGCCTCCCCGGCTCTTGTTTGGGCCTGGCTGCTGCAAAGGTGGTAACAATTCTCAATTTCACAGCACATGGCCCATTAATGATCTTTCTCATTTTTGCTCACCTGAAAAGACTAAGCTTTTATTTCCCTCAGTTAAGCACTTTAAGACTGCTCAGTTGACGGCATCCTGTGCACCCTGAAAAAGTCATTATTCTTCCAGTGTTCCTGCAAGACTACAATGTCTGTTTTGATGAGGCAGTTAAGGAGTTAAAGGCTTGTGGAGTTTCAAAGAAATGCCCAACAGCTGCTGTAAAGTATCCTTACAATCCTAGCTGACCTCATTCTTGTCAGACAACAGTGAGAATATCCAAAAATGGGTGCAAGAGAGGAAGTGTTTCAGGAAGGTATGTGTTTCATGCAAAAACATTAGAAATACGCTCTCTCCCAGGGCCACTTACCGTAAGATTCATCTTAATTTAAGTGGGACAGTGAAATTTCAGAATGTGTTTACAGAAACATTATTTCAGTCCAAAAAACCCATTGCTTGTTTTTCTAGTGTGCAAATGGCAAAAGCAGATGACTTAAGCACTGCATGCCTATTTAATATAATGACGTTGTTAGTTATATGAAAGTCCTTTTTAAACCTCGGGAGGATTAGCGTAATTTTTTGGTAGTTTTGTTTACTATTTTTAAGTGGGGGCTTTAACTTGAAAAGGTGGTACGGGAGAAATATAAATCTACATGCAATGCATTTTTCACATTTACTTTACATTCAAAGGCTGATTTGCTATCTAACAAACTTTGAATTAATTTAATCAACTAAGAGAGTTCCTTAGTAAGCAGAACAAACCCCCTTTTTTTTCCCCCACTGTATTCTATGATTTAGAATTTAAAAGAATTGGATAAATAGAGCAATGCCCACTATGTGTAGGAAGTGTGAGAAAGTCTTCCAAATTTTTGCTAAGAAAGTAGGAATGCTATGTTTTTTAAAAGATGTAACTTTTTTTACTAGTCAGTCTACCAAGTTATCTGCAAAAAGCGTTCTATGTGTACAGATTCATATTACTTTCATCTTACTGAAAAATCCATACATGAGATATGAACTTGTATTTTATTTATATTTTTCAGTAGCAACCACCTAAAAACATACCATAAAAAGTAACATTCTTACCAGTTCAGAGCTCTTCTGTTGCTAGTTAGGGATATTTTCCCTAGATTTCCTCTTAGTTGTGTCCAGAATTATATCTCTTGTAGTATGAATCTGCAATAAAATTCAAAAGTTGGTTATGATTTTTTTTTTAACAAGAATAACCAAATATTGCTTGAGAGATTTCTTTTGACTTGAGGTCTCTTCTTCAGCATTAGCTTGATGAATTTATGTAAAATAATCTATTAGGGGTTAGACTAGATCAAATAAAAATTTTAGCATTCAAAATGTTGCACAGTAATAACATGCTCTTCTGATTAACTGTTATGAAGTCTAGCAGATGCCTGTGAGAACATTAAAATAAAGCACTCCTGTGTCATTCATTGTTCTGCACCTTTTTCTATATTCTCCTATGGTTTCAAAAATATTCATTTGCATTGTTAGGGAGCATGCAAATTCTAGCTGCTAGAGCTTACATAGAGAATTTAATTTTTGGGAATTCGCTGGTTCATGAAGGATCTCAAAGGAGCCTTTGAGAAGAGTAGCCAACAGCGAGGCAGCTACAGAAGGGTAAAGAATGACAAGGTACTGATGTTGAATGGTATACTAATAACAGTTTGTCTTTTATATGGAGATGTGACCAAGGAGCTCAGGTGAGGTGCAAGAGGAGATGAAGGCAGGCTACTGGGAGGACGACCTGAGTGAAACTGAACTCAGTCCTGCCACGTGCTGAGGAATGAAATCAGTATGATCTGTGTTTTTTAGAAGATGATCCAAGCATGTAACAGAAGAGAAAGGGAAAGAAAATGGGATTATTTGGACATAGGAAGGCATTTTTTTATTTTTTGCTGGTAGCAACTCATTTAATATACACACACAGTTGTTTCAAACTGAATTATATTTTATATTTGCCTGCTGTTTCTGGAAGTTATTGCCAAGAGTGAAAACCACATAATATATTTCTAGTATTAAACCATCTATTACTGATAGATAATGACAGAGTAGAGGGAGAAGGCACCAGTTAGTCTGGGTTAGCTCATGTATTCTGGATAACTCTTTCTTGAGCTCTTAGATTTCCAAGTTTCTACCAGGCTATGTTGATTTCCCACTGCTTTTTGGACATGATGAATTGTCTCCACTCTCATGTCAGTCAATGTCAGGTAATCTCAACTACTCCCATGAGAGTCTTCCTCAAAATTTTTCAGGTAATGTGCCATTTGGTCACTTTTCTATTAGCTATTATAATAATATAATAATAACATCTCTTAACAAAAGAAGCATTTTTGAGTTTTTAAAACTACAGATGCTCTGTGTTCTTACTTATGTTTTTGCTTTTTAACATTACGCGTGCTAGATTTTGAATCTGTAGTGACTTTCCTGTTTAAGCTCCTAATTTTTGAGGGTGAAGTGTGGAATTTAGTCTCTAAAATCAAAAAGGTCTAACCTTTTAAGAAACTTTCTGTAATTACTGAACAGTTACTGGTGAAGTCACAGGAGAGAGATAAAACCAGAATCATGTTTTACTAATTGTTGGTTAAAACAATTTGACTCTACTAGGAACGTTTCTTGTGAAGTGCTGTGTAAATATGATCCTTAAAAATCAACTAACGATGTAAGATACGGGAAAGGATATTGATCCATCAATCTGTCTCCTTGACTTTTCAAGGTAATTTATCACAAAGCATTTAATTCACTTGTTTTGTTGCAACAATGAAGTTGAATGCATTCTTTAAGTTTGCTGTTTGTTTTTCTTCAAAGTATATTGCCTTAGTTTTGACTAATAGCAAGATGTATATAAGGAAATTCTGTGCTTTGGCTTCAAGGAAGAGAAAAAAATCTTATTTTCATTATAGCACAGTTAAGTGCTTTATGGTCCTTTTTTGTCTTTAGTTAGAGCGGCGGGTATTAAGACAATGCTAGATGTGAAGTGGTACACTTGTTAAGACCAGTGACTTGTCCAATATGCTAAATAGCCAAGGAAATGATTGCAGCGTCTCAGGGATTTCTTGCTTGAATTCAGCCCTCCAAGCAGGGAAAAGGGAAACTTTTTACATAGCTTTCACATACTTAAGTCATACTATGATAACATAATGCTTCTTGACACATTGTCATAGTATTTTGTTGAAGAACCAAAAAGCTCTTTACTATTTTGTGTCATTCTTTGAGTAATGGCTTGCAGCAAGTTTAATTTTTGGCTTTCTGTTGCTTTTCTGGCGACTGTAGAGAGGTCTGTTCCACGTCTCCCCCTTGTCCAAAATGTGGTGGGTTTCTTTCCTGTTCAGTTCATAATGCCTGTAAGGTCTGTGACTGACTATTTTTGATCTCATTGTATTCTGGTCTTTCTCCTTCATCTTTAGGCATCCAGCTTGAAGCACTCTTGTAGATATTTACTTCCCCATCAAACATATAGAAGAATTTGGCACCTGACTTGGTAACCTGAAAGAAACTAAAACTGTTGCGACTGTCCCCTTCAAAGATTGTCCCATGGTGTACCTTGGAACACCAAGGAAGACAATGTCTTTCCGCTTAGAAAACTCTGTTTGAAGATCTGTGTATTTGTTTGTGAAAAAAGCAGGACTTCTTAATTGATTATTTTTTTTTTTTAATCATTGTAACTAAGGAACTGGGATTTTTGTTGAATTCTTGTTTTAGCCTTTGTGTTAGTGAGCTATTTAAGATGAATAATTGAGAGAAGGCCTGGCACGGATGGGTTGGAAGTGTCAATTTTGTGAGTAATTACACGTGAATGTAGGCATGCCCAAAATCACAACACATTGCTGTCTCTTGCATACTTGGAATGACACCTACATATGCTTTAATAAACAAGCTGAAATATTAAAGTATATAGAGTGCATCTTAATAGTGGCTAAGGAAGGTAGTGTCTTCAAGGAGCAAAGCTGTACTTAAGATGGTCAGACATGCCTTCCCTTGAATGAATTGGATAAAATAACAAAGTCACTCCAGTGTTGTCATCTCTCTCCTCATTTATAGCCTGTTTATGTGCTCATTTAGTAGTAGTTGTACAAACTTCTAATGACGAGCACTTTCTTACCATATTTTTACAATCACTTTAAGAAAACCATTGGCAGTTTCGTAGGAATTGTTTCTGTTCTGCTCTGACTCGCTGCCGTTCATTGAGAAGGTACAGCTTGATGCTTCTGAGCCTGCTTCTGCTCTGCTGAAAGGGGATAGCGATGCTTCCCGGCTTTGGTAGGGTGCCCTTCTGATCGAGAGGTGAAAGAGCAGCTAGAGCCTTCTTTTTAATGGTCCCAAGAGTACACAAATACAAACTGCATGAAGGCCAGCAGTCTCTGAAGGAGGTTTAAGGCAATCCTGCTGGGATTTGATTCTGCCACTGAGCCATTTCAGCCTGTTTTTTGACCTGTTAATAAACCCTTGTCACACTACTGCTATTGCCTTTTGTTATAGTCATTACATTCCTCTGGAGTCTGTATAGCCATTGTCTGTTTCGTTTCTTTGTTTTTGTTTTTCCTCACTAGGGATGGATATTTTTTTTCAAGTTGGCAGAGGTATCAAATTCAGTTCCCACCGCCAGAAAACTGTGCGCTTGCACGAGGCATCTAACAGCCGTGCAAGCTCGGCTGCACGCTCCCTTGGGGAGAGCACAGCTTCCCGGGGGAGGAATTCAGACTGCGTTCCCATCGCAGGAGCATCGCTACAGTAGGCGTGCAGCCCGAGTGAGGCGCAAGTCTTCCTCCTCCTTGCACTTTCTACAGCCTGCGCTGGCGAAGTTGCACGGGCATGTTGCTTCCAACTTGTGAGTGAATTTTTGAGACCCCTTTTTAGATGTGGATGTGGAAGGAAGCAGTGCTACAGAGCAAGGACTAGGGAAAGGCCTCTAAGGAATCAGATGCATGCTGTGGGATACTCAAGAGTGTGGAACCCTTTCGTGTGCGTGTAGAGGCACACACGGGCTCACCCCGTGGGACAGCTACATTACATATTTGAAAGAGTTTCTGGGAGCTTTGGCTTTCTGCTGAATGTGCGTGGGTCGTTTGGAACAGATTGGTGGCTTTCTTGGAGGGGACAAAGGTCAGTTTAAAATTCCTAGGTGTACTATGTAATGCAAGCTATTGGCAGATTTGGAAGATATCCTTGAAGTCTTCATCAGCGAAGGCAGCCTTTTTTTCAAGAGAAAGCTTTGGATGCAGAGTGGGAAGAAGAGTATTTGCTAGATATGTCTGAAATGTGTTTGTTTTGAAAGCCACCATTAGATTAGGTGTAAACTGTGAGCCTGGTTTACACTCCTCAAGGCAGGAGAAGATGTAATCTGTTGTTTATCAGAGTGCAGGTTTTCCCCAGGTTGCTTGTATACACTATAGAATATGCATTATGCTGTTGGCAGTGTACCTCTCAATCTTTTCTTTGGTTTCAGAAGGTCTTAAATTAAAAACAAAACAAAAAGAACAAACCAGACACTCCCACTCCTCCCAAAGTAAACCAAAGTTGTGAAAATGTCCTCAACACTTTAATGAAGCACAAACAGATCACTCCTACCAAGCCACCATCTTCTGGCAAGCCCTGTTTATCTACATAGAGACTCTTCTGAGAGATTTTTTGCTGTTACCCACATAGTCTTTAACTGACCTTCAAAAAACTGATGAGAAAGGGAATAGTTGTAAGGCAGTTTACTGCCTATTTCAGATTTGGAATTACTAGATTTTTTTCTGCATGTGACATTGAACGATCAGGAGCAAACCAGTTTTTTCGCTTCTCTCAAGTCAATGTTGGCTTTAAAGCAAGAAGCCAGAAAAGGGACATGTCTATTTACATAAGTTGAGAACACCTTCAAAATATCTTGATTTAAATTTTAGTGAGAGATGCCTACTGTCATGCCACGATGGAGAAGCTTTCCAAAGGCACCAATACAGGTTAGGCATGGACCTGCTGGAGACAAGCTCTGAAGAAAAGGATCTGGGGGTCCTGGTGGACAGCAAAATGACAATGAGCAAACAGTGTGCTCTTGTGGCCAGGAGGGCCAACGGAATCCTGGGCTGCATAGGGAAGAGTGTGGCCAGCAGGTCAAGGGAGGTCATTCTGCCCCTCTACTTTGCACTGGTGAGGCCACAACTGGAATACTGCGTCCAGTTCTGGGCTCCCCAATTCAAGAGGGACAGGGAACTGCTGGAAAGAGTCCAGCGTAGGGCTACAAAGATGATTCAAGGACTGGAGCATCTCCCTTATGAGGAGAGGCTGAGAGAGCTGCGACTCTTTAGTCTGGAGAAGAGAAGGCTGAGGGGAGACCTTATTAATGCCTACAAGTATCTCAAGGGCGGGCTGAAGGAGGAGGGAACCAGACTCTTTTCAGTGGTTGCCAGTGAGAGGACAAGGGGCAATGGGCACAAGTTGGAACATAAAAGGTTCCACTCGAATATGAGGAAAAACTTTTTCACGGTGAGGGTGACAGAGCCCTGGAACAGGCTGCCCGGGGAGGTTGTGGAGTCCCCTTCTTTGGAGATTTTCCAGACCTGCCTGGATGCAGTCCTGAGTGGCATGCTCTGACACGCTCTGGGTAGTCCTGCTTTGGCAGGGGAGTTGGACTAGATGATCTCTATGGTCCCTTCCAACTCTAAAAAATTCAGTGAAATTCAGTGAAATCTTTTCTGAAGAAGATAAATGTTGTATTTTATTTGTTGTTTTACATTCCACCAATATTCTGGTGTATTGTCTTAATAGTTTAGCTATAAAATTAGTAATATTTTATATGTTACTTTTAATATTGAGAAAGGGATGCCATGAATAATCAGTAAGAACAAAACTATTAGCTGTTTTTAGCTCAGGTGACACATTTAGTTATCAGTAGCTCATGTGCAGCCACTGTACCCGGTCAAAGACAAAGGAGAAAAGGTGGAGATAAAATATTTTTTTCTGACTTTGCTTTTCAATTTTAAGGATTTTTCTTTGTGATGGAAAGTAGACCCACAACCCTGTGGTTTTAAGTCATGAAGCTAAGATGTCAATTTGGCAATTCACAGGATTGACACTAAAATAAAATGAGAGGAAAGCAAGGGAAAAGGGGAGTGTTCAATGGGAAGGAAACATTAAGAAAATAGGCAGCCTAGTTAGGAAGACTTAGAAGAGGAACCTGAACAAAATCCCATAAGCAGTGGGGTTTCCATACTCTTAGACTTCAGCACATGTTTGCTGGGGATGCTCTTCTGGGAATTGCTGATGTGAAATGGCTCTTGTGGACTTTTTTTTTAATGCAGCTGCTGCTGCCTGTGCCCCTTGCGTGTTTTGCGTGATAATTTTCTTTGCCTCAAGAAGCTTAAGGATAATTTCATTCTGCTTTTAAAGTAATCTACAGGGTTTTTTATTTGCTTCAGAGTGAATGGAAGTGATCTGCCCTTCCTTCAAAAAAAATAATCTGATATTTTACATTTTTCTCTTGCCCTTCTTAATTTAGTGGAGTAATCAAGATACCTGGCTGGCACATGAATCTTTCCTAACAGTACACTTTGTACTCACTGCACAATTGATTCACAACTGCGTGCTGTAAAAGATGTTTAAAAACATCTAGACTAATGTGGAAATTACGTAACTGTGATGAAAACGTCAAAAGAAATCTTGGGCTTTTTCCTTCTTTGCCTTCTTTAGGTACATGTCCAGGCTGGTTCTTTGTCCATGTGCTCTTGCATGTCCTTCAGATTTGCACTCTCTCAGTAACTGGTTCATCAGGAACTTTTAACGAAGTACGTAATCTCCCGGTGGGAAGATACCTTTTTTGGTTTTTCTTTTTCCTAGTTTTCTTGGTCTTCTAGGGTGTGGTTAGAGCTAAAATGAAATTTAGGTTGGGCTGTCCTTTTTTGACCTGCCAAAGTGTTTGTTCTGTTAGCATTGCTCTGCTCCCTGTAAATCAGACATTCTTCTCGGGCTGCGTCAGGTTACTAATGACATGATTAATGCAGGAAGGGTAGAGAAGGATGACGTAGTGGCTCGTGCAAAGTTTACCTGAGAATTATCTCTAGCTCTCTACTGTTTAGTGTCTGTGTGAGTCATGGCCTGAAGCCCTGCCATTCCCTGTTCTTCAGCTGGGCAAGATCACACTTACCTCATTCTATGTATGCATTTCTCCCTTTCCTGCCAGATCTGATTAGAAGCACTTTTGTTTTAAAATCTATGTTTATGAAACATTAACACGCTTTTTACAGATAGCTGACCATAATGCTAAATGAAAAGTGCCATTAGATATCTGTGGTCCAGGCAGCTTTAGAAACTTCTCTGTCCTTATGTGAATTCTGATAAAATAAAGTCTTTTTCATGTTTGTGCGTTTAGCAATGATAGTGTTATGATATTAGTAAGCTTTGCAACAGGACAATGAGTCAGTTGCTGTCTGTTAGGAAAGCCTCCTCTTTCTTCTTGTGTATTTGCACAGTTACAAGCTCACAAAATATAAATGGCAAGTTTGTCATGCTCTCTGCAGCTTTTGAAACTTCCTTGGGCTGCAGCTACAACTTTTCCCGTTAAATTTGTTCCACCTATTGATTCCTTAAAGGATTAGCAGGGAAATTACTGATCAAGAAAACATGTGAGCATGTTCTCTGATATGCTTATTGTGGGCTGGCCAAGTGGAGGAACCAGACTTCTTTGGTACCTGAAGATCAGTATTTATTCTGCTATTTGTGTACATGTTTTCTTTAACTGTAGGTTCCTCATAGAGTGTCTGTATTCAAGTTCCACTAAATTTGCTAGAAAGTGTGCTGTCAATCGCTCTCAAATCTCTCTCAGGAGACCAACATGAAGACAATTTGCGAGAAACACTGATTATTTTTGCAATGTTCCTGTATTTTCAGTGTCTACCACGAAGTCTTGGGCATCCTTCAGGACTTTAGTTTTCCTCAACTAAAACTGTATTCTTTTCTCTGTGTGTGCTACTCAATCTGAATTATCTTGTGCAAAAAGTGCTTAGTGTTTAACAGAAGGAGGTTGTGCTGAAAACAAGCTGTCATTTTCCAGCCAGCGCATATCTTACAACCTGCCAAAGCCTATATCAGGAACACAATGTGTGGGAAAAAGTTCTAAAATGATAGACAGAAAAATGTCTTGTGGGAAACCTAAATGCCATGAGACTCATTCTGTTAATAAAGAATGTTTTTACAAGCGCAGCATCATCTCCTTACTTTTTGACATTTTCAAAAATGAAAGCTTGAGAGCGTAACATTTGTGTAGAATGTAAACAACCTTGATACTTAGATAAGTGACATTTCTTGGAAATAACATTCCCTTAAGAGAAAAGATTGGTCAAAGTCAATAATTAGCCAGAAAAAAAAAACCAACTTATTTCTGTAAGGCATACCTCTCAACTACTTCAAATAAAGGCCATATAGTGATGCCTGAGATAAAATTTTATGTGCACTGATTACCATAATTAGCCAGAGCTTAAAGGAAAACAAACTCATCCTATGATCTGCTAGTCTCAAAAAGCTGCACCAGATGAGTAAATTCTTAAATGTAAACAATCATAACAAAAAATCTTAAAATAAAAAAAGTTCTCTAATGCAACATGCAGCACACTTTGCATACATTACAGTATATGCTAATGGAGTTAATGATTGTAATTACAAAGATGCCTAAATGCGGATGGCAAAAGTTCATGTCCAGCTTAATGTTGCCTGTATTTCATTTTGTTGCTTTTGAAGGAACTGTTTACACAAAAGAGTAACATAGATTTTATTCAGTGAGTCAGTGTTTAAGAAAAACTCAAGCATATTGTTTGACACGTGCCTTTATGTAAGCTGTGTATCTAGAATCTGTCTTTCAGCTTGAGCAGTGAAATGGTATTTCTGGCTTTTGTTTTCTTCTGGCTAAATAGCCCGTGCCTTGGCCGTAGAACTGATTTTTTGCTTTTCATCTAAACCCCTCTTCTTTTGAGCTTTCAACTAGAAAATGAATCAAACAAAGCTTAAAAGTATATTTTTTTCAAAATTGAAAGACACTGAATTATGTAGAAGTGAAAAAAGAAGCTGTCTTTAAACCATTTCAGTAAAACCTGTACCTTCACTTCTCCGGCAGGTTTACAAGGCAGGATATTGTCCGCCTTCCAGTTCACTCCAAGTTGAAGTTGCCCTTTGCTGCTCAAAACAGCAAACAGTCTGCAGAGAGAGAGAGCTCCGTCCGGCTCCTTGGCTCAGTCAAACTTCTGAGTCCAGTGGAAGCTCTGATTGAGGAAGGGCCCAAGAGGCAGGAAACAGATGTTAACAGCAGTGTCCTGGCTCAGGTGGCCTGATAACGAGTGTATCAAGCCAAAATAACTAAATGGGTTAGATGGCCAGAACTACAGTTCATAGTCTTTTTTTATTGGACAGCTTATGTCTAGATTTGCCTAAGGATTGATGTGACTTTTACACATGCTTTCCTTTGGTTGGCATTTGTGGTGTGCTGTCAAGCTTCACACAGCTTGTCTGGTAACACTGCAGGTCACAGTTTGTTTCTGTGTGCAGCTAGGTAGCTTTCTCCAAATGCTTTGATGGTTTTTTTGCTACTTCAGTAGTTTTTATCCTATATTTGGCCAAAGATCAACATGCATAGGGGGATGCAAAAGGCCAATAATAGAGTCCTACATACTCAGAAAAAGCCCCGTGAAGTCTCAAAAACAGTGAGGATTTAGTATTTTATTTTTTGTGGTGTATACTTTTCTTCCCATAACCTTTTCCGGTGTAAAAGATACCTGGGTACATTAGTCATACCAGGACCAGAGGAAGCCTACAGCAAACTCTTTAAATTGGGTGTTGATACCTTATCTTCCAGGTGGAGCGGACAGAAATGCTTCTTTAAATCTGCTTTCGGATTTTGCATGTTCTTGGTATCCATTCATCAGTTGAGCAATCACTCATTACAAAGATACCAGAAGGATATGGGGAATCTCGGGTTTGTTGTNGGGATTAAAGGCAGTTACGATCTCGGGGTGGGGGCTTCATGTTGAAAGGTTGTGCCAGGAAGGCGTCACATATCAGAGAGACACGGTTGGTGCTCATGATGCAGTGGCACAGCAGTGCAGAGGTCTATGCCCGGAGCCTTTCTTTTGCCTCCCTCTGGCTTTTGAGAAGGGCCCAGATGCCATCTCTGCCTTGGGATTTCTTTCAATTCTTCTGAGACTCCACCAGTGTCAGGTCTTTCGCAGAAGCCAAGCCTTTGTTCCTGGCTCGTTGGTGGTCTGCCTGTACCTTAAAACAGCCCCTTGCTGCTTTAGCGGTTGTCACTGACAACTTTGAGTTTTCTGGCTGGCTGCTTAGCTACCTGGGAGCCCTTGGTGAGCTCAAGTAGGTAGATAGCTACAGGGTAATGCAGAGGATTTCTGAATGCACTGTTGCTCTTTGGTTTAGCAGCATGAGAAAAGTGCATAATTTAACCGTCAATGATTTTCCTTCATTCTTGCTCTAAATTTCCTCCTGGGAATTGGGGTGTTTGTCTTGTTTTTAGAGAGGCCTGACTTACCCTCATCTCCCATGACAGCAGCTGCCACCATTTTTCCATTTGAGAAGGTGTTTCCAGAGATAATCTCTTAAGCTTCCTGAGTGTAACTCTGTGATATTCTTAATTTGCACATGTTATTTTCTGCCATTTGTCTAGCTTTGGAAATTTCCATTTCCCAAATCCCTTTAGGAGAGATAGGAAAAAACTAACTTTGTGAGGGCGATGAGGCACAGGTGGTATATTTGTGTTTCAGATGTCCATAACAAATATTTTCCATTTGTGACTTTATTAAAATCTCCTTGTAGGTAAATTCTGGAATTTGCTGACCACGGATCTGTTTTGGCACCGTATAAACATTTTTCACCTGTAGTGATCCTCCTAAATGTGTGTAAAAGATAGCAAGAAGTCACAAAGCTTAACACTGCCATAGTGTTAAGCAGCTAGTTCTTGGAGACAGGAAATTTCTTTTTCTTAGTTAAATGCCACTTTGTAAAAATGGAATGAATCCATGTAGAAGTATGGGATCTGGTACTTCTCTCATTGGCGTGTTTTTCTAGGGAAGAAGGACTTTTATGTGTCTATTTGAAGGTTGTTGCCAGTGATGGGGATGGATCAGTTGAGAAACAGAGATTTTGATGATAACAGATTTCAATAAATTTCATAAGTATGGCTTCCCAGGTAGAAGAGAGAGATATTAATGTGAGTTTGTGGAGCTACTGAGGGTTTTTCAAATCCCGATAGGACACAAATTCACAGGAAGCCAAACCACATTGGTTCCACTGTTCGTAAGGCTCCTTACGTAAGGCTCTATTCTGTGTTGGGTTCTTAAATCAAATTATGGTTGCCTATGCTAAACTTTTGTTGTGTTGCTAGCTTTACTCTGTATGTTCCAGTTTCCAAAATACTAGAAACCACAAAGGGCACCAGTGTAATAAACAAGAACAAATAAGGACAGTCTGAAATGCTGTTACTTGCAGATAGTTGACTTACTATCTGAAATAAAAATGGTTTCTGTTTTTAGTATTTATTTTAGTTACAGCTTTCTTACACTCCTATGAACTCCCAATGGAATATCAATAAATACAAGAGGACTACTGCTCACTTGCAGCTATTTAAGAATTGCAAGCACTAAAAGGAAGCAAAAGTTAATACTTCAGATTTGAGAATGAATTTTATGTAAAAAGTAATGCTTTTAAATTCTGAAAATTAGACCTGTTTGCAATTTTGTATGCATGTTTTTTATGAAAAAATCTGATGAAAAAAGTTCAAGGTTCTGATTTTTCATATTTTCTCATTTCATATTCCCATTTAAGATAATGGGAATCACCAAGATGCTTACTATAACTGTAGTTATTTATAAATGCCTATGGTTGGGCATCAAAAGCTTATAATCAAAAGATTATAAGATCAATTTAGCCTGCTAGATATCCTTCAAACTCCTCCTGATTATGTGTAAGTGCCAGCAGTATGAGATTACGTTCAGTTTAAACTTGAGTTCTCATTTTTAAAGTTCCTGGATTTCTGTGGTCCAGCATCCTCTTTGTAAGCCTGAAGATGACCTATTTGAAATCTGTATGTGTGTTGATCCTTATTACAGAATTGCTCTGATTTTCTTTCAACGCTAATCACTTCTGTCTAACTCTTTCTGTATTCCCTTGTTCCACTGCTTTAAGACAGGTTTCCCTGTGGTAAAACGGTTTCCTTTATTACTTGTTTGTTTATATTAGTAGTGGTTTCCTTCTTAAGGTTAATTATTGTTTCAAAGAAATTGCAATTTCCTGTTCTGGTGTAGCTTGTTTTCTTTAGATTTGTTCCACGCTGTCATGATGTCTGTAAAATATTGTTTGGGAATTCTTTGGGTTTTGAAGGTGCAATGCTCCAAGGAATGATTCTTAACCTTATTTACTTTCCTCTCTCTCTTTTCTTTATATTTTAGGTAAGAATGACTTTTGCAGCGATTTTGTTGCTTTTGAAGAATTTCTCTCTTGGTAAAGTATTGATCACGTTTTCTGTCTGCCTTTAAAAAATTGTGGTATAGAAATATTTTTCTCTGTATTTCAGAGGAGGAAGGGGAATCCTTAGCCAAGGCTACTGCTGTGCCCTTTTAAATACTCTGATATGGTTGCTACAGAGAATCTGAAAATTTGAAGTAGATGTTTGTGGGTTTTTTAATAATTTTCTATATGCAAGGTGATAGTACAAATGCACAAGCAAGTTATTAACTGTCACCTGCAGCAGTTTGAAGAAGTTTGCAATAGGTTCTCCTTTAGTGAAGCAGAGCATGCTGCTTCAGATTTCCTGTGGACTATCTGCATGCTCAAAGGCCTTACCCAGCTATATATATGAGCTTATGTAGTAGTAAGTTCTTTATTTATCCATACCCAAGACAAGTTTAAAGCTAGATAGCAAAAAGAAAGTAAGTTAAACACACATTGTAAATTAAATGATGATTCAACAGAGCAGTTAACACCAGTTGCAATATCAGGATTCCAGAGTTGTTTCGTTTAATTTATAAAACCAAAGTCTAGTATGTCTTTACTGCCTAATAATGATGAGGGGGGCTGTACTGTACTGTGTTTTCCCCTCCACAGCCATTACTAACTGCAGACTTGGAAGCTTCCTGTTAAAAGGCTGCAATCCCAAGGAAAAGATTTTTCATTTAGCAAGCCTAGAGACAACTTCTGATTATAAGAGAATTGGTATATTGTGGAGAGTAATGCAACTATAAATATGACTTCCTGTGCATTAGACATGTTTGCCAGTTGCTGGAAGCTTGAAAAAGGAGATCTTGTCTGGCTACAATTCACAATCAACCTATGGAAAGGAGTTGAGAACAGCAGTCCGTTTCTTTTATCAGGGACACTCTATGTTCATAGTATTGCAGTTCTGCTTTTTTGTTCTTTTTCCTATACGTATACAGTTTTAATTAATCAGTGAGGGGCCAGGGCATGAGGTAATGCTGGAAATCAACAATTTGAATCCTGTGATTCTTAATAGAGAATTAATGGAAAAAGAGGTCTTGCTATCTCCTTGGTCACAGTAGTATGTCATTTGGACAGTATCTAAAGGCAGGCTCTGGGCTGCTGTGTGCATAATATTCCTTTGGGCTTTGTCTGGTTTTGAAGACCAAAGCTAAAACAAAAAACAGTGTAATTCACACTAGGAAATAATCCTGATCTTTAAAATTCTCTGGCATCTGTATTGTCAGAAGGACCCTCTGTAGCCATCCAGTCTGATCTTTTATGTAATATAAGGCAAAAATCTCTTGCGTATTATTGAAACGGATTTTACGTGGGTTTCAGCCTCTAATAAAGTTAATGCAAGTTGTGTGAGTTTTAGTTTTCTCAAGTCTTAAATATGCTTTTTCCTTGCCACTCCATGTGAAAGGCAATTAGTGGTGTTCTCAAATGAACTCAGGAGTTCAAGATGCTTTATTCCCTGAGACAAAGCTTGTAGTTGCCCAGAAGTGGGTGCATGGTGTTCATTCTCATCTTGACTGCTCCCCACAGAAATGGTTCCCAGGTGGTAATGAGGAAGAGGTGGGGAGGCAGTGTGACAAAAAGGGGAGGGCAAAGGGGCAGTAACGCTGGTGGCATGAGGCGTAAGGAAAAGGTATGAAAAAGCTGGCATCTTTGAGTCCCTGCTTCAGAGAACTAAGAAAACATTGACCTAGGTTTTAAAAGGTAGGATTTCTCCAGTTCTATACATATTGGCCTTGACCATGTTCTTATTTTTAGGGTAACCAGATTTTGCAGTGATTTGAGCTAGTAGGTAGCGGTTCTCAGTTGATGGGGGAAGCACACGTGTTCCATCTCCTGCACACGCTCTTGCTTATGCGCTTGCTCTCACTCACTGTTGTCCTTTTCTGGCAATCTCTTTTGTTGCTTAAGAACTTATCACATTTGAGAGCTTGAGGCTAAGCAAAGCTTTAACTACCAGTCAAGAGCATTGCATTAGTTTCCCTCTGTCTGCTACCCTCCTTCATAGGCTCTCCCTGCTTCAATCCAAACTGCCATGCTGTGTTATAAACTCCCCAAAGGACCAGAAGTACAGATGTTGTGGCACCTGCTCTGGGCCACAACAGAAGTAGAGAGGCAATGTTGCATCAGTGTGCGCTGTACATACATGTACTGCACACACAGTGCAGGCCTGGGCCATATGGATGGCCTTGCTACAGTGCTATTTTGTTTTATGTATTTATTTTTTCCCTGAATAGACAGTAGCTTGGGGGCAAAGAGGAAAAAAGAATCCTCTGTGAAAAAAAAATGTAGATTTCACTTCCTTGAGATCAGTTTTTGCCCTGGTTTTATAATGTCATTTTATGCCATTCAGTTATAGTAGTTTATAGTCCTGCATCTTGACTACAGGTAGAAACACAACTTTCTTTCATCTGAGTTCTGTCCTGTGACTTAAAAGAGCCATGTTCCTACAAACAAACAATCTATCTTTTCTGAAGTTTTTCATTATCATCATGCTCATAATGTGGGGGGGGCGGAAATTGAACTATGGAGTGCAGATTATTTATTTTGAAGCATAAATTTAACTACAAATATTCTGGGTTGGTTTTTTTGTTTCACCAGTCTTTGATTTTCTTATCCTTTCCTGAGCTTTCCTCTTTAATTAAAATAAAAAAAAAAAAAGGAAAAATGAGTTAAATATAGATGTAGATTACATCACTTGGTCTGTAGTACTTATACTTTCTACAAGGATACCAGTTTACTGCCAAAATATGACTCAAAAGATCAATAGCAAACAATCTGTACAAGTTTACACAAGAGAACTGAAGTATTTCATTCCGTAAGCATTGTGTTTTAAAAGCACACATTGCAAAAATAGATACTTCTTTGGGAAGACTGCCTTCTTAATTGTCATTGTTGCTTTCAGAAGTATGTCCAAAGAGTTACGGGGCTTTTTTCCTGATAAATCTGTTGCTGCACACTGAGAATCTAAGGGAATTGGAATGGCTGTGGTTCCAAATGCTTGTGCCTTAACAGAGGTCAGTCATAAAAATCTGTCCACAAAGACAGTCTTAAATTAAAAATAAAAATTCTTAATTTACAAGTTTGGTGCATACTTACTGTAACAAAGAATTCAATGGAGTTCTGAAAAATGCATTCCTCTTAAGGATATGCAGATTATGGTGAGTGTGGTTGAGAGAGGTGCATTTGGCATGTCTTTATAAACTTTGTTATGCAGTGCATATAATATTTAATGTGCTTTAATTCCTTTAACACCCTTTGGATTATTTTATCTAAAATCGGTGTATTAAGAAGTGAATGATACTTTCCCCTTGTCTGTGCTTTGTTATCATTCTACATAAGGAGATTATTCGGACAACATAATACTACATTAATAGACCTATCTCTCATTTTTACATAGTCCTTTTTGTTGACAGTGTCAACAAAACATTTAGCTCCTCAGTCATTGTCTTTGTAGTTCTTCTAATCCTCCCTATGTTGGTCCATTTGGCAGGTCAAATGTCAGAAGGGAAGAGAGAGGAGAGCTGCCCACTCTCCCCTCTTTTTTAAATCTGAGATTAAAAAATTATATGCAAATCTCTCAAGCTCTAGGAGGAAAAATGTGCAGTTTAGGAATAAATCCTGCTCCTTTTGTTCAGCTCATGCTTTTTATTAGAGTCTTTGGCTCTTGATTTAACATTATCTACCCAGTAACTGATAGTCAAAGTCTCCACAGCATTTCCAACAATTCCAGAGGCCTCCTGACGATCTACGGATAGTAATGTTTGATAGCACTGAGTTTTTTTAGGCTGTAAATGTTTGAGCATGTCATAGCTTTTAGACTTGAGAAAAAACATGCATTTTAGAAAAACAACTGTGAAGAGAGAAGTAGGAATTGGAAAATTAAGAATTGGGATAGGTAGGAAAGAAGGGCAACTCAGGTAGTCAGCGCTTTCAGCTCAGAGTTTATTGCTGAGTGTTCCTTAAACTCATCTGTTGAGATTGTGAGAACGACCTCCCTTATTCTTAGCAGTTTACCCACCACAAAGTTTTGTTCTCCTTTTACAGAGGACATGTCAAAATGCTATGACAACTAGGCTGGTTTTAGACAAACAGACCCTGGCTCTAAAAAGACAGTAAGTCTGCAAGTGGAGACGTGGAGGGCAGCCATTGGCACTGGAAGAAGCAAGAAACCACAGATTGTTTTCTCGTTGGATGAAGAGCTTAAAGCAACGTAAAGTTAATTGAAGAATTCCTTGAAAGTGAAGTCAGCCTAAAATAAAAGCTTAGGGGTCTATAATTTACTAAATGTGAAAGCTTTGTAAGCAGTAGTGAACCTAAAAGTTTGAAAAGAACATATTTTAGTAAACATATCTGCCTTGTGTTACAGACTGTCCTGTTTTAATTATTTGTCCAAATAATGTAGATTTGCAGTAGGATCTCTAATTAGGCACGGGTTGATTTATTGAGCTGGCCCCATATAAACCATGATGTCATGCTGTACTGCTCAAAATTACAGCTCTGCTCTTGCAGTTTAAAGACGATTATTTTTAACTTTGGAATGTTTCAGTTTTGTGCATCTTGGCTTTTGGCTTTGTGAACTTAAGATGTTCTCTGCTCCCCTCCTCCTCCCTCCCCCAGATCAAAGCAATTTGCTGTAATGTAACCAGAACAAAAACCATTGAAATGGACTTCTGAACATTCTTAGCTTTAAATGCTGTTGGTAAATAAGAGGAAAGGCAAGAATGTTCATGCTCACTGATGGGGGGGGGTGTGTGTGAGAAATAGGTACAGTAGGTATTGAAGTATGTTTTGCCAGGTGTCCAGATGTTGATGCCATTCCAGAGCAGGAATGCTTCGTTTATGTCTCCTAAAAGGTCTTAGTTTTCTTTTGATGCTGTAATCGAAGGAAAATAAAAAAGGGAAAAAGAAAAAGAGGAGGGGGGGAGAGGGAGAGGCAGGATCTGCACTGCCTGTTACTGCAGGTAATAATTATTTACTAGGAACAGGAACTCTCACGCACATGAGTTTTCACTCATATGTGTTGCATTTTCTGCTCATTTCCCATTTGAATAGGAAAATTTGCCTTCAGTAAAACCCAGGTCTGTTCCAAATGCAAAGGGAAGGCTTTTCACAGGAGGGTTTCTGCATATCTGTACAGAGGAGGTCTCACTTCTACAGAAGTGAGCAGCATCCTTTCCTGACAGCATCCCTGATCTGGACTTGCAGGCAAAGGGACAATACACAGCAGGCTGTGGAGGAAGGGAGAACTCAAAGTTAGGTTGAAGTATAGTCTCTCCTGCCAACCTCTTCTAGCATGTTTAGGAAAGACCAGGCATTTCAGGGCTGGGGAGTCTTTCTGTGGAGGTGTCAAGACTACTTTAGGCTTGGATGGAGCCTGACAGCAAACTGGGAAGGAAAAAACAGTAAAGGCATGGGGGTGTTGCACTTATACTGGAAGCTGTTAATTACCAGTAGATGTCAAAAAGGTAGAAGCTGTGCTTGGGAGGCAGTAGCTGTGGCAGAGAAAGGCAAAGTCCATTTTCTAGAAATAAGGAGAGTGTTCAGAGTCATGTAGGTTGAGAACAATGCACGTTGAGTCATTGCAAAGCTATACTTCTCATGAGGAGCCTTGATTATATAGCAGCTGACTCAGTTTCTATACTATAAATTGTGCATATAAACGAGATTACAGCTTAAAAGACTCATAAAAAGCCGTGGGATTTCTTAGGGTTTTTTATAAGGGTATTCTCAAATGAGTATCACATTTTTTAATATAATCAATTGTTGACTAACATATTGGTTTTAGATGCATAACTGCTTTTAGTCGTCCAATAACTAGTTTCAGTTTAGCTAATGAAGGTTGGAGAGAATGCTGCTTGGGGGAGTGGGGGGAAGGGGAAAAGAGTTCATACTCTCTGCTTCAGTGCCAGTAAACATAAATGGATGGAAAGTATGTGCAAGTTTGCTGACAAATGTTATGTATAGTGGAAAGATTTGATGTCTGAGTTCAGTTTTAAAAAATACATATCAATTTGCTTGTTTTGACCTGGCAAAGTGGCCAACTGAAAACAAATTTAACTACTTAGAATAAGATGAAAACCTTAATCCTTTGAGTATTCAGGTCTCCAGTTTGCAGTCAGTAACAAGGGGCCTGTAATGACTTGATTGTAACATAATATCAATAGAAATGTAATAAAGTTTAACATTCAGTGAGTTTCCATCTCTTGTTGATTGCAACCCCCTGAGAAGCTTTTAATGGTGGCTGAAATCTCTGAGAACAGCCAGCTTTTGGTAATAAGCAGAAGACCACCTGTCTTGTTTTGATGAAATTATAGTAAGTGGTAGATTTCAGATAATTCCATGATGGGATGCTCATGTTTTGTCTTGCATTAACAATAAATATATGTCTTTTTTTATATAGGTCAAAAAATCTGAATATAATCTCTTTCCAGGATGGTAATTAGCAGATAGTTGAAATGGCTTTTGCCATGAGATTTGAGTGACTATCATCCACTGTGAGTGTGTCTGCACACGTGCATTGGTTTTGTCCTTGCTTTCTTTAATAGAGATGGCAATATACTTGGTACTGACACAAAAACAGTCGGACCTTAAGGAGCTTACGACTGACAGCAGTTTAATTCTTTTCTGTGTAATAAATCACTGATGTAGGTTTAATTGTTTTTTGGGGCTTTTTTTTGGCAGCTCTTTTCCTAACATTTACTCGCTGAAACTGGTCTTGGAACTTAGAGGAGCAGCTTGCCTCTGAGATGCATAACAGCTTCTCCATCTCTATGTCTTGTCATTAAAGGTGAACATTCACTCGCAAGCTGTCTCACAGCCCTGAAGTTATAGGTTTGAAATTACTTAGTGAGGATCTTTAGCCTGCAGCGTATGATGAAGTGATCCTAATGGTGACAAGATAAGAGGGTGATGATGACTGTAATGAGAAAATACACAGGGAGGTGGGACAGGAACATGCCTGCTGTGATACCTCTGGAATTGCCAGGAGGTCAACAGATGGAAAGTAATGGCACTTTCCAGTTACGGTATTTCCAGTAGCTTCCTTTTCCTTTTGCTCTACAATGTAAAGCTGTTTAGTGTCACATAAAAAAACGGTCTCTTCAGAAACACGTGCCTGAAGTTATTTTCTTAATACTGATGCCAAAAACCAACTGGGATCACAGCATACAAAAGTACTTCAAGAGAGAGATGGAGGGGATCAAGTCTAGTGCACAGGGAGTCAGTCTCACGAACGTGAAGTCATGTGAATGACGTGAAGGCACAGGGAGGAGCACATCTGGCAGCCGCATAATTTGAACAAGTCCCTTGGCATTGATTAATGGTATAGTGGTCACATGCAAGAATTTACCACACATCTCTTGCGTTATTCCTCATTCCCACTTTCTCTGCAATTGTTTTCTGGCCTGTTTTGGTCAAAATGAGCAGGCTCAACCGAAAGAGCTGAAGGACCTCACCTGTGGTAACCTGTCTTGGATGGAAATGATTAGGGAGTGATCATGCAAGCAGCTCAGCTGGCCTGAGCAGTGTTGACCTGCCTTGTGGCAGTGGGTGGAAAAGAGGAAACGTATAGGGAGTGAGAAGGCAGGTACACAGAGCTTGTCATCTGAATGCAGTATCTTAGTTTGCTAACTTGAGCATGGTTAGCAGAGAAGCTGTGAGGCCACAGAGCAGAGTGCAGGCTCTATGGAAGCTTAACTTAAGTCTTAGGCACTCTTAAAGGCAGACTCCTGCACTTGTTGGCAGAGATTAAAAATAGCATGGCTTTGGTTTTGGTGTTTTGCAAGACCAATTCTGACTGGCATAGCGGAAAGTGTGCTTTTCGTCAAGTGCAGCTACAGTTTCACTTGAGTAAAACTTTGGCTTGTTATTGGTTATATCTGGAATTCAGGAGGCAATGCTAAGATGATTCACATTCATTAATTAAACCTTTAGCACCATCCTGGGAGGCAAGTTTAGAGAGGAGGAAATGGAGATGAGTAGCCTAAAGGTGCAGAGGGAATCTGCTTCAGACCTGAAATTAAACTTTGGCTGCAGGCATCATGCCTCTGGAAATTCCTAAACTACTCAAGTTTCATGTCAACACTGTAATTTAGAGTAATTTATAAATCTGTATCTGTAGTGGATAAGATTTGCATAAACCACAGCCATTAACAATAAAAGAACTTCTATTAAATAATTAAGTAATAAAAAGATCGCACCATCAGTAACATGATTAAATTGTCTAAGGAAGGCTATCACTTTTTTCTATCTGGCTTCTCCTGAGCACTGAGGAGCAGATGTATTGTGTCGGACCAGTGTCCATCTAGCTCTGTATCTCATCTCCAGCCTTAGCAGTTAGTCACAGAAAGATTACAGGAACGAGACAAGCATACAGTCACACTTTTTTTTTTTCACTTTTGTTTTTGCCTCATCTTGCTGTTTTCAGCAATTCTGCTCAAATTTGATTCTGAAATCAGCTTTGAATTTTGGAAATTGTACATCATCGTGGCAACATATCCATATTAATCTGTCTTTTCTTGTGAACAGTATGACTAAGCACACCCAAGCCTCCCGCATACACATTTTATAATCACCATCTGCTAGTGGTATGATGTGTTATGTGCTTGTATTTGGGAAGCCTATTTACAGTAGGATAAGTTAATCTGTCCACCATAGTCTAGGAAACTCCAAAAATGTGGCGAGTCCCATTACTGTGTTTGTTCTATTATCGATTTTATAGAAGAATTAGTGGTTATGGCAACTACCAAAAAGACCCTGTCCTGGAGGGATTCGAAGGGAGATAAGGAAGGCCCTTACAAAATGTGGAAAAAGCCACTGTGCTTCGTGCTTTCTTCCCAGAGCTCTGTAGCTGCCTCCTTGCCGTGGGTAGGTTTATCATTTACGTTGGCATCATGACATGCTTGCAGTGAATGGCTTTTGCGTTGATCAGAGGCCATCTGATGTGCTTAGTGATTTTTGAGAAAAGCCTTTTATGGCTTTGTTTGAAGTTCTTCTGTGAGCATTGTTCTTTAAGAAGAACAATATCATAAAATGGCTTTATTAAAAATGACAAAAGTAGGTAATTAATAGAAAAAAATACCATTTTTTAGTAGTCATACTTTATTATGTATGGCTGCTTTTAAATGTTGATGGAATAAGGGAAATCAGGAAAACAAATTTCCCTTGATTTTCATTGCAGGGCACATGGGTCAAACACCCAGCATGTTGTTCTCGGAAGAAACAGTTTCATTTTTCCTAATGTGGACATGCAGTACTAAAGCTTGCTGTTTTATGACTGAGCAGTACTAAAATGCTGTTTATTGTCAGTCTTTTCACATCTGAATCTTGTTATTTCATCCAGATTTTCTTTGAAACCACTGCCAGACGTCAGTATGGATGAATGCTTGGAGAAACCAATGGGTGTTAGGCACTCTGATGCTTTTAATTGTTTAGACTAATCATGAATTTGACATGTGGAGGGAAAATGCTTGTTTCCGTTCCCTGTCTATTTAGATTTACACATTGCATGAAGGGTATAGCAGATTTTTTAACTTTTTTTTTTGTTGTTAAGGAAAAAGATAATTATGGGAAACAGTAGGCTTTTTCTTTGCTTCTGCTATGCATTTGGAAACAATGTGTGTTGAGTTGGTTTTATGCAGCACCTTTGTAATCAATGAATGTATTTCTTCCTTTGTTTTCTGTGAGTCTTTTGTGTGGAGGCAGGTGAGAAAAGGAGCATAAACAAGGATAGCAAAGGGTCTATACCCTTCTTTTACACTTCCTACTCTAATTTTCTTAGTTTTTAATGGCTGTTTGCTTAGTTTAAAGTATGAGAATCAAAAGGATAAGTGACCCTGTAAAAATATAAATCACAGAATGATATGGGATTGGAAGAGGCCTCTGGGGATCATCTAGTCCAACCCCCCTGCCAAAGCAGGTCCACCTAGAACAGGTTGCACAGGAACTTGTCCAGGCAGGTTTTGAATGTCTCCAGAGACGGAGACTCCACCACCTCTCTGGGCAGCCTGTTCCAGGGCTCAGCCACTCTCAAAGTAAAGAAGTTCCTCCTCATGTTTAGATGGAACTTCTTATGTTCAATTTTGTGCCCATTACCTCTTGTCATATCACTGGGCACCACTGAAAAAAGACTGGTTCCATCTTCTTGACAGCCATCCTTTAAGTATTTATAGGCATTGATCAGATCCCCCCTCAGTCTTCTCTAGACTAAAAAGACATAAGTCCCTCAGCCTTTCCTCATAAGGTAGATGCTCCAGGCCCCTGATCATCTTTGTAGCCCTCTGCTGTACCCTCTCCATCAGTTCCCTGTCTTTCTTGAACTGGGGAGCCCGGAACTGGACACAAGTAATCTCAGGTGGTTCCTTTAGTAGACTCTTGAAAACCTGAGTACCCCTACTTTGCGTAGATGTTAAAGATGAAATTGTGACTTGCATCTTTGCTTCTTATTTCCTGCACAGTGAGTAATCATATTGTCATTTTTTTTCCACCATATGCTTGTCTTGGTCTCATTCATAGCCACAGTTAATTGCTGTCAGTAACACATGCCAGTGTATACTATAAAACAGGATTTGCTTTTATCAATAAATTGTCATACGCTTGCAGCTTGAGGCTCCGTCTGGATTAAAGTTCTTCTTGTTCCTAATGCTCAGTCTTTGCACTTGGAACCAATACGTTGCAGAAGCAGCTAATGCAAACTCTGCTGCTGCCTTCTGCGTGGTGAGCAGTCATTTGGATGGAACAATCATTTTGCTGGGAAACAGAGTGGCATTTGGTTTCTTTGTGCCTTCATCCAAATTTTACCAACCAGCCCAAGCAGGAGGAGAAAAAAGTATTTGCTGTGTTCCTTTCAGATGGTGACACCCTCCCATCCTGCAAATAAACACCAACATATCATGGGTTTCTCATGTGCAAATCAAAGGCAAGGGCTTCCGATTCCGTCTGTCAAATAAAGGGCTTGTATGTGCTTTGTTGCATCCTGACAGGCTGATTTCGCTCTTCTGCATCTTGCCCTTCTATGAAACATGCTTCTTTTCCTTTCACCCCTTAATTTGCAAAGGCAAATGAAACATGAAGAAGGGCTTTGGTACCTGTAAATTGGAGTTTTAGCTAGAGCAGTTAAATCCGGTAGTAGATACTGTCTCTTTGCAAGAACCTTGTTGTACCTGTATTTTGTGAATATTTCAACAGCTTTCATATGATCCCATGTGTATAAACTTCTGATTTATTTTTCTTGTTTCTAGACCTAGTCTTTATCAAGTATAAGTAATGAAAAATCAAAGAACTATACCTAAGAAACGGGAGTTTCATTTCTGTTTAGAACATATGTGCCTAGTCACGACTGCAAAGGTTCCTTTTTTTGTGTTCTTTTCTTTTTTTATAAAAACTCATGGCTAGAACATAGCATATGCTGTAATACTTTCCATTTGCAGAGCCCTCTGTTTGATGATTGCAAGCTGCTCTGTAAACATTTTTTGGTCTGACAATCATTTTTTCAGAGTCTGGAGCCTTCTCCATTTTTGGGGGGAATGTGGCTGAGGGATCTCCTCATGGTCACCCAGTGTATCTAAATAGTGTATTTTAAAATTGCAGAATAGATAATGCTAGGATAAGAAGTTTTGGGTTGTGTGGTCTTTTTCTTTTTTTTTTTTTTCTCTTTTTTTTTTTTTTTTTTCCCCTGATAGATACAAGTGCAATACTTTCATTGTTGCTAAGTATAATCAAATCCTGCAGATTGATGGGCAGAGGGGTTTTTCAGTAGATCAACAACCAAAGATCATTTCAGTACTAGGTGTATAAGGAAGGCCTGGTGGAAGGATTTTAGTCTTCCCTAATACAAAGGTGCATTTAATAATGATGGGTTTTCTTCCATGTTCCCGCTTTAATTCTGGTAATATATGTGGACCGTTATTTCTGTTGCTATTTCAGTCCTTGTGTTTTGGAAAAATATTCTCACTTTTAATAATACTTTTGGATAGATTATTGTATTCCCTAGATATTAAATAATTTCAAAATTTCAGGTTGTTTAATTATGTAATTACAGGGCTTTTTCAAATTACTTTTTGTGGGTAGCATATCTCCTTAAAAAGGAGTTGCTCTAGGGTGTTGAGGATGTTTTACAGTGGTGAGTTAAATGAAACATTAGTTCAGAAGCAATATTTTGCATGAGAGGAAAGAACAGTTTGCAGACAGCAATTGGTTAGAAATTTAGTTTTTGGTGGTGTTATGGTTTTGTTGTTGGGTGCTTTTTTTAAAAAAAAAAATTATAGGCATTTGAAGCTGATTTCTCAAGACAGTTAAAACTTGCATTTGGAATGTGCATGATGGGAGTGCTTCATTGAGCAGTGAGCATAGACCTTTAGTGAGCCTCCCTTTAGTGCTCTGTAAGAGTTGAAAGCTGTTTACATTTCAGATTAAGATACAGTTTGACAACTCGCCCCTTCCCTGTTTATTTTTCCTTCTTGATAACACTAGTAGTATCAACAGCTAGAAACATATTCTTCCCTGTGTTGCCCAAACCCTTCTTGTCATTGTCAGGCCATCCTCTGGCCCGACTACTCTTCTCTTAGGGGCTGGTCCCACTGGGGATCCCAGGCTGTGTGTTCCCCTTTCCTCCCAAGGACAAAGGTAAGGAATTCCTCACCCACCAGTCCACAAACGTCTATTGTTAGTGCCTTTGATGTGGAGGATGGTTGATGAGGATGAGCTAACATAAATTTATTTTACAGAAATTAGAGTGCTTTCTGACATGTTTCTGCTGTTGATTTCTGATAGTTTCAGCTGTCACGTTTTCATGGGTTGTTACCCCAGTTAGATCAGGTATACTTATATGTAACTTAATCATAACACTGGGAAGAGAAACACATTTCTATCTCTGGTCTTCCCTATCCCTAGAACAGTCTCATTTTTAGGTTCATGATCTTCTGGCTCAGCTGCTTTTCTTCTTCTCTATGTAATTACAGACCTCATATATTTAAGTGATTGCGTTGATAGTGGGGTATTCTCCTAGACATGCAACATTATAAGGTGGATGGAAGTATTTAAAATGTTGCCTTACACAATCAATTGGAAAATACTACTAATGTGTGAAAACGATGCTGTTCTGAAACTTGCTGAATTTTCCCCTAACTAAGAGGTGATTGAGGAGCATATTTATTTCCTGTTCTGTTTGCATAACCTGTTACGGAGTTTACCATGTTACATTTATAGAGCTTCTCAGTTTCTAGTAAGAGATGTGGCACTGGGCAGGTTTACAAATCATATATTGAGGTTTCTCCCAGAAGTAAACTATGTATGGTTCCAGTTGATAACACTACTATTCAGTAAGGAGGAGAGCAGACGTGATAGTGGCTTGGGAGGCAGCTGAGGTAACAACTAGGAACAGCTGATGGAAGTTTCCCCACCAACTCAAGTAACTACACAGATGCTAAATGTTTTTTCCCCATATTCTGCCCAACTTTGCTTATGATGTTTGTATGTTCTTCACTAGAATGGACACCCTCATCCCCCAGACTTATATTTGAATCGGTGAAAGTTTGCCTATGAAGCTGAAGAGAATGATTTGGAGAATTTGGAAATGCTTTACTTGAAATTGCATCTATCAGTGTAATACGAAAGCTTTTTGGCCATTTCTCTCCTGCATCCACTAATGGTGCTATGTAATGGAGCCTTTACTAGCTTGTATTAAAATCCTCTTTACTTCACCCTAGCTCACAGACATTATTTTACTAATCTAGAGACATCTCTGAGCCTTTAATGTATGTAGAAGCAGTTTCAGCTTGGCTTTTACCCTGTTCTCAGAGAATTTCAGCTGGTTTTTTTCACAGACCTTCTCTACGTGGAAATTTGAGGATTTCTTTTTTTTTTTTGCACATAAGAATGGATTTTGCCAGCTGTTAGTTTGATGGCCAAGACTGGAAAGGTAAAAACTAAATTAATTTACTGTCTTCCTTCCCTCGACGCCCCCATACTGTCTCTTTTTTTGGGAACTCAACTTCATTAAGGTTGTGACAAGAGCTGGGAATGTAATTACACATTGATTTGTTTGGTTTTTTGGTTTTTTTTGGTTTTTTTAGGTTGCATCTTATCACAAGTATTTTTGGAAACCTTATCAGTCAGTCATCACACATGTACAAATCACATTAACTCATTACATTGTTGCAAGAGGCTGAAGACAGACATTCCCCTGCGTTTCAGAGCAGCTGCAAGACTGCCTGGAGTGCCAGCCCTGCAGTCACACATCCCAGCCTATGTGGTCAGAGCTACTTTACTGTTGGGTGCACAGTTTCCATTCAGAGTGCTACATTGATGGGGAAAAGCAGGGACTCTCTTCAAAGTTTCAAACTTGCTGCATTCTTCATGATTTAAATTGGCTGCTTAAGTTGGTCAGTGTCTAAGGAAGCCTGTGGAGAGGCTGGTGTGGGCTGCCCTGTGGTTAGAGCAGCAGTGGAGCTCATTTTCAAGTACTGTCTCCTTTGGTTGGCCTGAATGAAAGCTGGTTTGGTGGTGCAAGCTAAACATGGATGGGATAGAGTGGAATGCCCTCTGGCATGACCACGAAGAATTACCAGAGACCATAATGATGTTCTCATTTGATAAATCTCGTTTAGAGCTTTTCCAAGAATGCATAATTTGAAGTTCATGTTGTCATGTCCCTTGGCTATCCCACATAACGTTTGGAAGATAGACATGAACGTCAAGTCATTTTAAAAAGGCTTAGCCTTCATGAGTCGTGACTGCGCCACTTCTTACATTTAGCTTACATTGCTGATTGCAATTGGCTGATTGTAATTACTGGTTAGAGGCTCCAGCAGCATGTGCTAGGGGCACCTGTTTCGGAGCGCTGCAGGGTTTTCCTGCCAGTTGAATGCAGACTTGAGTGAGTTGATCGAAGCGTTTCTCTTCTATTTATTACATGACATTTTAGATAAATTGGAGTAGTTGACAAATGTGTAAAGCATTGATTCTTACAGTAACGATCCATCCATTTTTTTTCTTGTCTGACTAAGGCAGTGCAAAATTCCAAGCTCTTCGTCATGTGTTTTGAACTTAGCATATCTGAGAAATTTGTGCTGCCGTGTACTTTCCATATTGCCCCCAAAAGGAGGGAAGGCTAGGGAGCTGAAAGTCCTTCATCTTGCTGGTTACAATCTGAAAAGTGTGGTGCTACACTGTGCAGTAAGTCTGCCTCATGGGTGACTTACTTGGTGCTTTTAGTTTCTGTCTACTCTTTTCTGGTTTACATTTTCCTACATTTTGTTTTCTGACTACTAATTGTAGTATGTTTTTGAAACCATGATATGGGGAGATACTAATTAAAAGTAAAAAAATGAACTTTAATATATGCTAAGTTTCACTTGCCAACAGCTTTGGTCACCAATTTTGGGAGGGGAAAGAAGGAAGCAG